>JBAMHX010000019.1:18703477-18740495 GCA_037177515.1 Pseudomugil tenellus
AGGTGAGGTCTTAAAAAGGACCATGACCATTATGGCACTTTGGGACCATCTGTTTTCTATGACCCCCCCCCCCCCCCCCCCAAAATAAAAGATTAAAAAAAAGAACTGAGAGACTTCACATTTATAAAAGTTGAATGATTACTTCCAGGTTTTTATGTTTAAACAGTCGTGCTGCTTTAACTGTTTAAACATCCACATTAATGTGGATCGATAAATCACCAAACAAAGCTACTCCGTAAAGGTCCAAGTCCAAATCCATGCTATTACAGAACAGATAAAAACTGTATAAAGACACAGATTAATAAATACATTTAAAGCCAAAGATAAAATGATAAAAATGATAGGAAATACAAATAACATTAAACATTTTGAAAATAAATAAAAATGGGTTTGAGGGAGGAAATTAAATTTCTAGACCTTAAATACTTATTTCGCTGTTATTCATTTCTGAAAAATTTATCAAAAATGTAATCAAAACTGGCAAATCCTGATGACTGAACATTCAGTACCCATCTATGTTAGTCAGATCCATCATTCCATTTAATTCAGCTTTATTTGAATATAGCGTCCCTTCATGACAATGTCTCAGGTCACTTCACACACATCAGTTTGAGCCAATTCATAACAAACAGCCTAAAGGAAACCAAAGAGATTGCATTATATCTTGATTTGGATCCAATTTTCCATCCTGCACTGCATGAGGCAACAGTGGGAAGGAAAACTTCCCCTTAACAGGAAGGAAAAACCTCCTGCAGAACCTGCTCAGGTAAGGCAGCCATCTGCCTTGACTGCCTTGGTGTGGAGAGGACAGGAAAGACAGATTAATATAAACTGCAGCTGTTATCCAGGAAGACCTGCAGAAAAAAAAGAAATATGTTAATGATGCTAATACTGTCATATATTTATACATGGATGGTTGACCACAAGGATTATGGACATTGTTTGGATCCATCCAAATAAATGACTGGAACATGGCAACAGCCTGATAAATTGAGTGTTTTTCATTTATCTTAATTTAATTTCATGTTCTTGCAACATGATGACATCATTCATTTTTGATGCCTTTCCGACTTATAATCTGCACATGCTGCAGACGGCTGATTTCTTTAGGATTCAGAATCCGTTAAACGTTAAACGATTTTGCTTTAGACATGTAGAAAAAATGCATCTCTTAATAAACTTCATCTGCTGGGTCAACCTTCTGAAGGAACTTTTATGTTACCAAGTAGGTGCAAGAGACTGAGTAATTAGAAATTCAAGCATATTCTATATCTGTTGTGAATTGTTTTATTATGGAGATGAACATCTTGGCAAAAGTGTGTGACAACTTAGCTTTGCTAAACCAAATTGCACTTTTAAACACTTTCTTTTCCTTAGTCTGTGAAATAGTTTTGGTTCCATGTGAGGTTCACATTAACATCACAACAAATAGCAAAATTGCTTTTCTAATTTACCTGCATTTTAGGATCATTTTGTTTTTTATTTAACTATTCTCAACAACTGTTACCTTTCCTTTTCCAGGTTTTCTCTGATTTTACTTTGGGCAAAAAGCTTTACTGTTTTTCCCCTGAATTCTGTTAGAATGCGTCTGAGTAGTTTTGAGCTTTAATGTTGTGAAACTGAGGTCCTAAAGCTGAAAACCGTTTGGTTTGGTTAAAAGAATAATGACAACAAAAACCTCTAGCCAGGCTCAGTCAGAAGTCAGGAAACACCTCTTAGGTTGAATTCTTCATCCTTTATCCTGGATTCTTTATCCAGGATATTTGCTTAATCAAAACATACCCAGTAATGAATTCGATTGGGCATTTTTATGTACTATTTATTGATTCAAAGCATCTCATGCCAGAATGGGAATAGGTTTTAGTCTTTGCACAGGTTTGGCGGTAACTTCCTACATACATACATGTGACAACAAAGTGGAGCTTTGATGAGTTAAATGTAATGATGACGATCATATTTACTCGGGATGTGAACACATCTTTACAACTTTTTGCTGCTATTAATCATCACTGTTTCTGTATACATGCACACATGCAGTGGGTAGTAATTTTCATATTGTGCTTCCACTCAACAATTATGCTGGCCCACAAGGTGAGCAGCATTGATTTGTTAAATGAGGTCAGGCTCTGCGGCTGCTAAATGCGCCTCTGAAGGATCCGCTGTGTTCTCACATCATTGTCGAGGCACTGTAGATTCACACTCATTTGCAAATGCCATAATTATCTTGGTCGGGCAAACAAGCAATGTGAGGGGGCTCCGCTCGAGTGTAAGAGACCTCATTCTGTACCAGCGAGGTAATATAGATTGGGATAAAGTGATGTCAGCTTGCAGCAAAACCCTGAAGCATTTAGTCAATTTGGCTGCTCTGACCTGCTGAAACAGAAAACTGGATCACGTCTTCAGTATGGAGCATCATTTTCCAGCTACATTGATGATTGGGGATATTGGGGGAGGGGGGGGGCATGTTTTTTTTTTGCATTTTTTTTGGCTTTTTTTCATGAGAAATGTGATGATTTGTTTAAAAAAAAGTTTAACATCTGGCCTCATTAATCATTCCTGTTTAAGTCTAAGTTTTCAGGGAATACTTTTCTCTTTCCATCTCATGATTGCCCCCCTTTTCACCACATCTGCCCTCCTTGTCATCTGGTGAGATTCAGGCATGCCTCATCACCCGTATTACTCCTCCCTCCTCATTTTCATCCTAATTTGTTTATGTGGTAAAATAAAAGAGAGGAATGAGTGGAAGGGTGGCATTTCTGAGTGAGTGTTTAAGGGAATGGGGCTTAGAAAAGCAAGAACAGAAAGCTGTAAATCAAGTTTGATGGAATCAGTTTGCATACTGTTTAACAGTTCCTCATTATTCACTGATCCCTAAATGAATGCAGAGACATGCACATTAATGCCACATGCTACAGCGCCCGGGGCTAAACAGCACAGTGATGGGAACAACATTTTCCATTCACTGTGACAACCAAGCACCCACATGCCACCCGTTAAGCGTTTACAAGGTTTGGAAACTACAGATTTCTGATAAAGTTCCCACGACTGCTTTCATGTCAGCTGCCGTGTTTTTGACTCTTTATTATATTTTACAGCTGAGCTGACAGTCCAAAGAGACATGCTTTGCATAATGTTGACAGTTAGAGATTTACTGTGTGTAATATCATCAGAATTAAAACAGCAGCTGAATTTAAAACATATTCAAGGTCCAAACAGATCTAAACATGCTCTGCATGATATTATACCACCAGTTACCCTGTACTAGGAACGTGTTCAGACTGAACTGGCTTTCTAAAATAAAAGATTTTGTGATTTTTGCAAGGTAAAACAGAAAATAACAACAAGTAGAAAAAATACTCCTGTTTTCCGCCAGATTAATGGATTTGGGATGTTTCTGGGTCTGCAGCCTTAGAGCGGTAAGCATGTAGCAAGCAGCCAAAAGATAACAGTGAGCAGTGCTCCTCTCTTCTCTGTGATTGTGTTCATATGCTGTGTGTCTGTTTGAGTGGGCTCAGACACACACACAGACAAACTGCTGCCTGCTAATGATGCTGCTTCGTGTTCACTTTCTCAAGCTTGCACAACACAACAACCCACTTACCAGAGCGAAACCTTTCAGCTCTACAACATGTGATATCAGCGCTTTGTGGACATGCATTCGGTTCACAAAGCAGCAAACCAGCCTGCTTTTTATGATTATCAAAGTGTAGTGATAATCAATTTTTTGTCTATGTCTGTGTCAAGTTGCTAAAATGACTTGATAAGGATTCACCTAAGACACTAGTTTAGCTTAACATACAGCCTGTAAAAACCCTGCAGTATTTAAGGAAGGACGGCTCTGCCAGGTGTCACCAAGCAAAGGTCAAGACGCTCCCTGCGGAGTTACAGGTCTATTACATGACCAACAACCATGTCAACTGCAAGGATTAATTTAGAGAAAGGGTGGGGAACCTTGCTCATCCATCCATTTTTTACTGCTTATCTAGGGTTGGGCAGCAGTTAAAAGAGGGAAAGCCAGTCTTCCCTCTCCCCAGTCACATTCACCAGCTCAAAGAGTTCCCAGGAACACTTCACCTGGGTATCATCCAGGAGACATCTTGTCTCTCCTCTTTGTGGGGAGGAGCAGCAGCTCTATTCTGAGCCACTCCCGGATGACGGAGCTTTTTAACTTGTCTTTAAAAGGCCTTATACCCAAAGCTACGGGCTGATCACTATTCCATCTTGTAGTCACAATTTGAGCCTGATTCCCCCAGCTTGGAAACTCAAGGAAGCAGGTACCACAAAAGTATCTACTTGGTACGAAATATCTGTAGTGGAAACACCAGCCGGGGGAGAGTAGGCAGTAATGGAAAAGGCCTAAAAGGGAGAATGCATCCCCCCTGCATAGGTAACTAATTTCATTCACCTGTACTTTTGATCTTGTATTTTTAGTTACTACCCACAGCTCGTGACCATGGTCCTTATCCTAAAGGTTTTCCATGTCTCCCTGTTCCAACACACCCGATTCAAACAGTGCAGATCGATTTAAGCTGTTGGATCCATTTGATCTGAGTCAGATGTGCTGAACCAAGAATCCATATAAAACCTACAGGTTTCTGGCCTCGAGGACCAGTTTAGGATGAGATTATTCATTTAGCTAACATGCATGTTTTCAGACAGCTGGATGAACCCACATTGACACAAAAGGAACATGCAAAGTTCACACAGAAAGATTTAATCCCACAAGCCTTCTGGATATGAAGCGTTAACCACTACACCACCATGGTGCCTCCCGCTGCATCACTATGTGATCAAACGGGACTGGAGATACTACCTACAAGACATTATGATTATATGAGATCCTTGAGATGATTGGGTTACTTGACTTTGACAGCACAAGAACCCTTCCTTCTCTGAAGCAGGGCTCAAGTCTAAATACTGTGTCTAGAAACAGAGACCTATTTATCATTTCAGTATATATATTCTTAAATGTTAAAGTAAAAATGATCTAATGCTTTGACTCAACTTGGTTTAACAGAAACCTCATCACACGTGAGATCATAGATTCAAGGTCAGTTTTGAACATATGAGATCTGCACAATTATAACAAACACACAAAAGTATTTCACTTCCAAGGTGTTTTGTATTAAACTCACTGGCTATTCCGAATGTGTTTTTGATGCAATTTGCAATGCAATATCCAATGATTTGGAACAACTCCAGAGTGAGTATTGAAACAGTGAACTTGTTTATATGACACCTAAAAAAAACTTCAACCTTTAAAATAAATGTAAATGTGCTTTTGGATTTAAAAAAAAAATACACAATTCAAATTTCAGAAATTTGGACAAACACATTTTTGAGGGTTAAATTGAAAGTATAAGCGCTTGGTGAACCAGGCTCAAGGTGTCTTGGAGTTTTGGACATATTCTTTAAATGAATTTTGTATCTATTTTGACCAATTACACTTAATTACAGAATTTCCTATGAAGCTACTCTTATTTTTTATTTTAACTTTGTTTCATAAAATCACTAAACAGGTCAGAAATGGTTACTGATGAGAAGCCGTTTGAATATTCCAAGATCGTTCTTCTACTTTATCAGACTCCTGATTTCATAACTGCAGCATCGTCTGACAAAATCACCAGTGAATTAACTCAGAGACAGCATATGTGGGCTCATCATGGCAGTTAAATGCAGGTTGTGAGTAATTTAACCACCTCTGTCTGCCTGAACATGCTGCTCAGCTGCATCCAATATTCTCAGACAATTAAAAACCGCATTACCTGCAACACCATTTCCTTTTCAGGTGTTACATTTATATGGAGCACATTTGATTAAAAATACAATGATATAGGTTTAGACCATTCATTATTAAATTTAAAATATTGTTTAATAAATAGACTTAATATAACTCAGTTACTTTTAAAGAAATTAAGCTTACATAACTTTTCCTGCATAAAAAATGTTTTGATGTGCTTTTTTAGAGGGGTAAAGGGGGACTAAATATATATTTTTTTGTCTTCAGGGACTTTATAACTCAGTTAAATCAAGGAAAAACCTGGAAGACAAACAAAGACAAAAAACTGAGTTATTTGAGAACAAACAATATACAAAATGGTGAAATTTTTTTTTCAGTAGTCACATCTAACAGTCAGATAATAAAATGTAAATAAAAGAAGGACAGAAATTGTGCTCTTTCAAAGCACAGCCTCTTTCCAGATGTTCGCCAGGTGTTGTGAAAGTAGATCTACAACAGCATAAGCATCCATCTAAAGAGCGTAATTGATGTAATGATTACATTGTGTGTTTGTTCAACAGCCCTGTGTTGGGCTGCAAGAGTCACTAAAGCAGCCCTGCAGTGCAAAATAAACCGTGTGAGAGACTTTATAAATATTTTCATATCATTTCTAATAATTTGCCCTCATTATGAACAAACTGTTGCCCAGAAATGATTGAGGAGACAGGTCAATTTTAGTGATGTCTCTGCTGCTTTAAGTCATATTATTTGGTCATAATTTTTAGCAAATGGAGTTTGCTTCACTTCTGTTCTTCAGAATATCACATCATGTCTGCAGCGTTTTAATATGGTTAATTAATTAACTACGTATTTGCTCAAGAGTCATGCAACCTCTTGTAATTATTTCCTTAAACAGAATGTGCTGTCACAATGTAAATCATTACATCCAAATTCAGTCTCATAACTCTACCTTCATGCTTACTGTGGAAGATCTGGACACGCAGTATCAATATCTCAGTCTCACTGTGATAAAATGTTAAATTTTGTGTGATTCCTAAAGGAGGTTGATGGTTTCCCCTTTTGTGATTGGTTTTAGTCGTTGTAGCTTGATAAAACTACAGATAGAGACTAAACATATAATTTTTATCAGGATGACAGTAATTAAACTTTAGATGTTACTATAAATCATTTCCAGATCTAAGAAAATGTTTCACAAAACTTGTCTGGAAGCTATAAAAGAACACATGTGTTTCAGGCACGTGCATGTGAAGATGATGCAGTCTGACTGCTGCGGGATGTGAGGAAGCTATTGTCAACTGCATGACAAAGGAACTTGTGTGTCTCTCTTTTAATCCATTTTTTAAAAGCATTGCTGACATGTAAGTCCATTTTAGAACATCTTGTTATTTATGACACACAGACACTGAAGCATAAAACACAGATGTGTCCTTTAGACTGGATGGGCTGGACATCTGTGCAGCCCATAATGCTGAATTCACATCAAAGTTAAGGAGGAGATTGGCACAAGCACACCAAGTTTACTGTTACACACTCCATACAAACAGGGATACAGACATCCAATTACGCTGCTTTAATGCTTTTGTGCTGAACAACAGGCCAAAACACAGAAAAATGCACACAATAAGCCATTAGTACTTACATAACAACAGAATATCAGCTATAAACCACATGTACATGCCCGAAAGAGATCATTAAACCGGGCATTGCTGCTCCTATAAAGTCAGATGTATCATATTAGAGACATACAGTTTCTCAGACTTTTCTCATTACTTTATGATAGAAACTTTGTTTAAAACCCAGTTGAACACCATATGATTCTGGTCTGCTGCCCCTGGTGGATACCAGTAATCAGAAGGCTGTACTACAATAATTTTTACCTATTACAAGGTAACAAATAGTAAAATACCAATTAAAATATTAAAGATTTTGTTACAGGGTCAAATAAAGACTTCAGGCTTAAAAATATACTATTATTCCCAGTTGTTCTCAGGTTGAGCTATAAATGGTTAAATGTAAAACAATAGGTTTGTGTATTTAAATCAGTATATTGCCTCTTTGATCTAAACAATTCAGATATTTTAAATGTTTTGATTGTTCAATAAAAAATGTCAATTTAAAAAGTGTACAAATTGTTATATAGTCAACACTAAAGGCTTCCAGTAGCAATGTATATATATATATATATATATATATATATCATGTATATACATATATACACACACACATCTTTTCATAATCATGATTGTGTTTTCTTCGTGATCAGAAATGCGCACACTGGCAGCTTTACTGACAGTACCAAGCAAAGCAAAAGTAACTTTAAAGAAGAGATCTCACCAGTTACGGTTGAACAACTGCAAACTGCATTTGTCTATTTTAGTGGTTTTATTTCTTCCAAGTTCTTTCAGCAGGATGATCACATCTTTAGTTTCTCCTGTTTTGCTTGTTCATCTTCTCCACATTTACTCTTTGGTATCGTTACTACATCTGTAAGTAATCCATTTATTTTAATGTCATTTATTTAAGGATGATTTTTAATAGCTAAGTCTATTGTTATCTAGTTTGATTTGTTGCCCTTGAAGTGTTTACAGCAAGGATTAATGTTAGTTCACAGACTCCCAGAGTTTAACTGTTACTTTAGCTTTATTAGGGTCAATAGCAATGTATGCACTCAGCTCAAGGCTTCTTAAGTCAGTATCATGTGCATCTCCAGCTGAAACTCTGCTAAAACAAAGTCTTGTGTTTTGTAACTGCCAGTAATTTTATGGCTAGATGAAAAGAGGTCTTTGCACTGTAAACAGTAGCGTTTCCATCTTTCATAAACTTCTGTAAAATCCTTCCAGACTTTTAGCTTGGAGCTGTTGCTTGATCAAAATGCCAAATGAAAATAAAGAGGAGAAATAAACCAATAGACAACAGTAAAAAAAATATGAAAAAGGAGAGAGTAGATACTTTAGAAGAGAGGTAGAGACAGAGCAGAAGCCCGCTTGTCTGAATAACTTGGTTGACACACTAAAGGATGGATGAAGTGGGTACAAGATTTACATAAATATCACATTAATACCTGATCCAGTATCACCAGAATTAAAGCTGCTTCACATTTGGAGGTCGGAGCGGTGGTGGTGGAACAGGCTTACTCTTGAGAGACCAGGATTAACTTCAGTGAATGCATTTTTCAAAATTTCATTTTTATGGTTAAAGTTAAAGGTTGTGAAATGTTGTGATAATGAATTTTGGTTTCTAAAGATATAAAATTACGTCATTTTAGTTATTGTTTGATTGTATGAATGCTTGTCGGGTTGTTTGTCCCTCTCTAAAGAAACACAAGTCAGTTAAGTCCCAAGGCAAACAATATTTTAACAATAGTAATACCACTCAATTTTAACCACTTGTTTATTAAAACAAAGATTTGAATAATATTGTAAATTCAAATAACTTAAATGGCAGCATTTAAGTGTGAGTAATTCAATTTAGTCTTTAAAAAGTAAAAATAAAAACAAATAATTTTTTTAACTTTTGACTATCAGATGGGCCCCCTAGCTAGAAAAAAAAAACTCTTTAATCCATCCACAAACAACCTTCTAAATCACTATTTTACTGAAAAAAGAGCTACCAAAGACAATGTGACAATATGGCGTAAACTTCAGGATCGTTTCCATTTAAACCTTTTCTAATGAGTCACAACTTTGAGCCGTTATAAAAGCAGCACTTTTCATTAACCTGCCATTCCTGTTCCTATTACTGAGAATAATACAGTTGTGCAATATGCAATATCATGTTATAAACAAGGAACTAACTCTTAAAACAAGTCATGCAAGGATTGACTACTAGGAAAGATTAATGTATGATTATAGGTGAAGTGATTGCTGTACATACAGTATGTAGAGTTATGCTTATGCAGGAAAGAGACACGAAGGGATAAAAAGTCAGAAGGAAAAGTACAAAAGAATATTGAGAAGCTACTTTGTGCTGGTTAAATAGACAAACTTGAAGCATTTAAATCTTTTATTACTTCCCGTATACCTTCAGTATCAGACATGTAACTTTATTTACGCTATGGCTGCCAATACACGTCTACAAAAATGGCTGTTTTTGACTGCCCTTAATGCCCCCCCTTTCTCACAACACTCTTAGTTTGAGCTTGCCTGAACAACTTGGCAAGAATCAAAGTGATTCATTCCATCTACCAACCACCCGACAAACCCTGTTTCAAGCATCTCCAGACTGATTACTCCCAGACAAATTGTCCAAATTGAAGTAATGTGAAATAGACATGGTTTACTGTCAAATCTTGCCAATTTATATGACAAATTTATATTACTTATTAGGGTTATTATACACCTTGTAGCTCAAGTGAAAGAGCAAAAGAAGAGTAAGATGTGGAACTATGTTGTACATCGTTCCTATAAAAAAATGAGAAATCTGAAGGTAAAAGAAGAGAAAAAAGTTATATGATCCCATGAAAAGTTTGCTTAAATTGAATTGATTCACACAGAGAGAAACATAAAGAAACATAAAGAGAGAAAAAGAAAGTCCATAGTTTTCATAGCGCCTATGCCTGAGGCAAAAGGGTGAGGGAAATTAATCAGAGCTGAAATCTCCATAAATGAAGAAAAACAAGGTAAATCCTTTTCCGTCTGACTGGTTGTACTGTTGTTAGGTGCAGAGCTGCAATGGAACAAACAACAAATTGATTCATTATATTTGGTGACATTCTGGAGAATACAAAACAACAGCGATAATACCACATATAAAGGACAACTAATAGCAAACAGGCCTTATGTTAATCACTAACACAGTCACATTGACTGTCAATTAATTTCATAATGAAATGAAAAAGTGTTTGGATAATAAAAGCCAAATCTCTTAAAGTCATAATCATGAAATAGTTTTTAAAAAGCAAAGTTTTTACAAGCGGAGTTGATGAGGAAGCCTTTTCAAATCTGATGGCACATTTTTATACAGGTTCCTCAGATTTTACCTGCCTCTTTAAAGAAATTTCTCCTATCTTCCTATTCTTTTTCTGTCCCTTTCCGGTCGTACCCAGCAATACATTGAAATACTGTTGAATTATGATTAAACTAAAATAAATAAAGAATTCAGATTATCAAGAGGAACTTTGTATATTCATTATCACATCTCTTGACAAAGCAAAGTTGTTGAGCATGTCACAGCAGACAGATCCACATTATCTGCCTGTTTTAATTCTGGACAAGACAAGTTAAAAAAAAAAAGAGTTGTTTTGCTTCCTAGCAAATCTTTCCTCCAGCTTGATATCTGAAGTATTCTGGAAAGTTTTTTTTCTTTTTCTAAAATATTCCCACAGAATGATATCACTGTCACCATGTTTGACTGTGGTGAACTTTCTCCATTCATGTCACTGGAAACTGTTACAAACATTGTTACAGACTCTTTCGGTGAAAGGCACAGTTAAGTTGGACCTTTTCCTACAAAAGCCTGACTGGACATTTGCTACACTTAGGGCGCCCTGACACTTGCACGATTCTGTGGCAGACTCGAGTCGTGCCATTGTGCAAACTAGTCATAAACCGGTGTGAATAGTGCGTAAACCAGCCGTGAATGCGTGCCACGTTGGGATGAGAATTGTGGAATGTTCAAAATTTCGCCACCAACTTGTGAACGGTACGCCAACTGTACGTGAACACGCGTGAAGTCGTCGGAACTATGTGGGAGGATAAGTGCCAGTGTGTGCCAGATATAGACATCTCCTCTTTTCTGTAATGACTGTGTCTCTGGCATTCAGCATGTTATCTCTTCCACAGCCAATTAAGAAATTAGCTGGGGTTTGGGGAGGCCCCCTTTTTATATAGGATGCCGAAGTCGAAACAAAACCATCCGAATTGCGCAAACTCTTCGTGCCAATGCGGGAAGTTCGTAAACTATGCGCAATCATTGTGCCAGTTCGTGTCAATGCGGACATTGATGGGCACGCATTCGTGAACTATTTGTGAGCTATGTGTGAACAGTGCGGGAACAGTTCGCGCCCCAAAATGCCTCGACTTGACCTTATGTTGTCCTTCTGTTATCTTATGTCACCACTATTGTTGGTATTGTTGGTATGGCAGTTATCCCAAGCTTCAATCATTTGAAAATAATGGATGTTAATGTTTTTTTGGCTATTTTATAACCTTAATGCTTGTTTTTCTGTCTGATACACACCATCCAGTGTGGCATCTTATCAGTTTCCGCTGTCTTATTTGTTCATACAATAAAGCACAGGTGGATTCCAGTCAAACAGTAGAAGCATCTCAAGACCACTGACAGAAAGAGAAGTACTAGAACTCCAATGTGCAAGCGTGTATGAACATGTAACTTGGCTTTATTGCTGAAACACAGAAACACAAGCACACAACTGTTTACTGCAGGCTACTATATGTTATATTTCACATCGATTTTCAAAATCATTTTGAAAACATTTAATCATTTGTCATTTTATGTCACTTTAGCTGCACTTCTCAAAGGTTTATAAACTGTGTTCCGAATTATTAAGCACATTGCATATATGTGTGTCAAAGACTATTTTTTTTTTTTTTGGTTTTTCAGTTAAACTCATGAATGGTATTGGGTCTCAGGGGTCTTTAAAGCACTGGAATCAAATACAGACAATGTGATAATTAGTTTGCCAGGTGAGCTCAATAAATCAATAAACTAATTAAGAACAAAGCCCATGCTGCCAGACGCGACGGCTAGGGGTATATCCCCAAACGCCTGCAATCCTCCGATTCCCCAATATATACCAAATCAAATCAAACTTTATTTATAAAGTGCTTTTCAAACAATTACAGTTATTCAATGTCGGCTTTACATTAGACATTAAAACATTAGACATTAAAAACAATTCTACATGTCCATAAATCCCCTGCCATAAACACCACACATACACACAAGCATACTCAGACATACAACAACCACGTTAAATGAGAAGTGAAAACAACTATTTAAGAAATAATTATAATAATAATAAATAAATAGATACATTATAGGCTACATTAGGCTAGGTACAGGTAAACCAGCTGAGACAGTATCATGAGAGGAGTTGTCTGCACCAGGAGCAGAAGGTCACCCGCAGCCGCCAGACACCAGCTTGCCGTCCAGAAAAGAGGTCAAGACCAGACTCCAGGACCAGCGAACCAGAGTCCAGCAGCTGCAGCCAACCCCAGCTCCCAGTGCAGAGAATCCTCAGAGGAAACACCGGAAATTCAATAACTAAAAACCAGATTAAAAGAAGTAAAGAACCTAAAATAGATCAATTAATGAGTACAACTAAAAGAATAAACACTAATTAAAAGCTAAGCTAAAAAGATGTGTCTTGAGACTGCTTTTAAAAAACCTGAACATCTTCTGCAGCCCTGAGGTCCTCCGGTAGACTGTTCCAAAGTCGGGGGCCGAAGAACTGGATAGTCGCCTCGCCGTTAGTATTTGTCCTGACTTTCGAATAACTAGAAGTCGTTCTGCCGGAGAAGCGCAAGGACCGTGAGGGTTCATAGAGTAAAAGCAGTTCTGAAAGATAAGAAGGCGCAAGACCATTAAGACACTTAAAAACCAGTAAAAGAACTTTAAAATCAAACCATTTGTGTACAGTACCAGAGAGGCCTACCAAGTGTTTAAGTCTGTTTAAAAGAATAGTTTGGTCTACTGTATCAAAAGCAGTACTTAGAACCAGTAAGACCAACACTGTCACCTGGTTAGAATCGTAATTTAATTTAAAATAATTTAAAATATTTGTTGTGTTTTACCCTAAAACTAGACTGACATTCTTCAAGAATTTTGTGTGTGTTTAAAAAATAATTAAGCTGATTAAAAACAAGCTTTTCTAAAATTTTGCTTAAAAATGGTAAGTTAGTACGGATCTGTAATTATTAAAATCATTAAAATCTAGATTACTCTTCTTCAGCAGAGATCTCACCACCACAGCTTTAAAAGCAGCGGGGGAGAACCCCGTCTGAAGAGAGCAATTCATCATGTTTAAAAGCTCGTCTCTGAAAGATTAATAAAATGACTTAAAAAACCGTGTTGGAGTGGGATCTAAAAGACATGTGGTGGGCCTCACAGAGGAGAAAACCTTGTCAAGCATCTCAGCATTAACCAGGAGAAAACTGTCCAGTGTTTCCTCTAGTAAAGACAAACAGTCAGATGTGTTAAAAACAACAGTTTGATTTGATAAAACGTCACATCTGATTTTGTCTATCTTTCCCCTGAAGTGGTCTGCAAACTGCTCACAAAGAGGATCAGTGGAAGGGAGTTTGGGATTATTAAAATCAGCATTAATAAGATGGTCAATGGTTGAAAAAAGAACTTTGGGATTATTTTCATTGTTTTTTATTATTTCTGAGAAATATCTATTCCTTTTATTTCTAACTGCGTTATTGTATGTTTGTAGACGATGTTTATAGATTTGAAATTTGACTGTAATTTTGTTCTTTCTCCATATTCCTTCTACACTTTCTTTTTAGTTGTTTCAGTTCCACACTTTTCCATAGCATCATAGTTTTTGATGGGGCCATTTTCACTTTGAGAGGGGCAACTGTATCTAGGGCAGATCTAAGTTTACTGTTAAAATCATTCACAATAAAATCACAGGAAGCAGGTAACATAATTGAAGGAGTTTTTTCTAAAATCCGAATAAAGTTTGAAGACACTTCAAGAGTAAGATGACATTTTCTCACAGTTCTCACAGAGTTCTCTCGTTGGATAAAACCAGTGATATTAAAAAAAACACACAGAGATGATCTGACACAGCTAAGTCCACAACAGAGGACACACTGGCAGACAGGCCATGAGTGGTGAGCAAGTCCAGAGTGTGTCCCCTGTTGTGAGTTGGCTGTGTGACATGTTGGGTAAAATTCATATAACTAAGAACATTTAAAAATTCAGTAGCAACTGAATCTAAAACATCTATATGCAAATTAAAATCACCTGTTAAAATAATCATGTTAGAAGAATTATGTAAAATTGTTAAAAAAAATCTGAAAATTAATCTATAAAAGGACTACAATTATTATTAGGTGGTCTGTAAATTGTTATACATTAAATCTTGAGATTGGTAAAAAGCACTGCATGGTACTCGAAACTACTTAAATGATTAAAGAAAACAGGTTTGGTGGCCAGAGTTTGTGTACCATCACTGAGTATCAAAATCCAATAGCAAAAATTGGTGGAGGTATCGTGCTCACAAGGATATTTGTCGGGGTGAAACCATAATATCACCAACATACGGCGTTTGGGGATAAAGTAACGTTCCACATTATTAAGCAGATAATCATGGGACCATTCTGTGGCAGAAAACTGTAAAATAGCTGGACGCCTTGGACTGTCATGCCCTGCTCCAGACTCTACCAGCCCAATCACCATCATCTGCCACCAGACTCGTTTTCCCCGATCACCTGCACCTGTTCCTGATTCCTTCACAGCCATAAAGCACTCAGCTCACCAGTCTTTCCTTGGTCGGACATTGAATGTATGATTGTTTCAACACCCATGCTTGTTCCTGCGTCTCCTGGCTTCCCCACAGTCTGGCCTTCCTGCTGCTCGTCCCTTCATCCCTCCTGGACTTCCAGGTAAATAAATTGGATTGTGAGATTGGATTGTGAGCTGCTAAAATAAGTAAACAGGTATTGGAATCTGCTGGTTCCTCTGAAGAACATCAAGGTGCAGGATTCTCCAGAGGTTTGCAGTGATGGATAAAGTATATTTGGCCCCTCCTAAACATTCTTTTAGACGGACATCCGGGACACTTTGACATAATTACATAACAACGTAGCTCGCCATCTTAGCATGGTGGAAACAGACCCTGGTCGGCTGCACATCTAATTTTTTAAAAAACAAGCGGTTCAAGACCAAGTACCATTGTATACCGTTAGGTGGAGTCAGGAAAGATAAGCGGCTGAGCACAGTCAACAGATGCCAAATACCATCGGATGTAATGGTGATGGTTAAAAAGTTGTGGCAACCAAAGTCCCACTATGCTACGTCTGTGGCCTTTATTTTACATCCGGTAAGTGCATATTTAGTGATATTCTATACACAATAATATATGAACTTAATAATAACATTAGGACGGCAGAGAACCCAAGACCTCTTTATTATAATGAGTCAGACCGGCTGTATTTAGGCTAACAGTTAGCGGTTACATTCAGAGCACCATAAACAATAGACACGATTGTTTTTTAACCTTGTTTCCTTTTTGCTTCTTGACTTGTTTTTAAAAAGTCTGGCTGTGCATCTTAGATGAACTGTGCTAATGGATCGTACAACCATATACCATATATTTCCTGTGACACAGTTATCTCATTATAACGTGATATTTTTAACCGTAAGGAGCAAGGAGGTGGCTGAGTCATGTTTTGGGTCGAAACATTGGAGACAGAGCTTGTTGGGTCCCTTAGGGTCCCTGAAAGTGACTTGTGAAAGTATGTAACAATTCCGAATGACCATATTCTTCCAGAACAAAAAAAAAAAAAAGAAAAAAGAAAAAATGCTTTCTGGTACAAAAACTTCATGGATGATGATGCATCATCGCATGCTGCATCACTGGCTGCTGGACACAACAGGTGTTTAACCTCAGCCCTACTGAGAACCATTTGGAGCATATTCAAGCAAAAGATCTCTGAGGGAGGGAAGCAGTTCACATCCAAACAGCAGCTCTGGGAGGCTGTTCTGACATCCCGCCAAGAAAGTCAGACATAAAATCACCAATGCAAAGAACTGTGACGCTGCTGTCAAATAAGAGTCCAGCAAATAATTAATTCTGCACATTCATGAAATAATTTTATTCTTTCAGCCGATAAAATTAAAAACTCTATTGTGCGTAATAATTCTCCATTGATTTGAGTCAAGTGTGTTGCAGCAGGGAAGCTCCCAACACTTGCAGGACTGTGGTCCTATAGGACCGGAGTTGGTCACCACTTCTAAAGGACTAACCAGAAACCAAAACAGTTCGGTCACTGTGGTGTGTGTCTAAGCATAAATAATAATAAAAAATATCTCTATGATCTTGACTTAGAGCAAGAAAATATTTTTGCACCAAGTCAGACACCAGCTGCAACATCCAGCTGTATCCTACGGTGAGTATAGTAAAAGTAGAGTTTTACATATTTTGGGCACATCAAGGCTTTGCCACATAATTATTAAGCAGGTACAAGCTGACCTACATGCAGTAAATAGAGCGGTTCTTTGCATCAACCATTAATCAAAGTGAGCCCCAACAAAGTACTGCTGTTCTGGGTAGTTTGATAAGAGAAAGCAAAAGCGTTTCTGATGGGCGCTGTATGCATCATGTCAGCTTTATATTCCCACTGGGGATTTGATGCAGAGTTAGCGGAATGTAGGAGGAGCCCCACTGTTCTCTGCGCATCACTACTGAATGTGAAGATAAAGAGACAGGTTCATAAATAATGTTTCATCTCTAGCTGTCTACCTGTCTGTCTTGATAAGGTATCTACAAGACAGTCTATCAATTTACTGCACCTGTCTGTCCGCCAGTCAACCAACCTGGCTCAGTTTAAACACGAACAATGGCTGTCTGCACCTGAGATGAAATAATCTCAACCAGACCAGACTTATGTTACTGCACTTTCAATCTGATACGAGTCCCTGGCTGCATTATTCTTTCATAATGTTTTTCACTGCATGTGTGCAACAGTGCATTTGCACAAGGAGCACATGAGCAACGCTCAAAGTGAGTGCATATGGGGAAAGTACGCCATTTTAAATGAATGACTTTGTATGTGTCATTAGAAGGGGAAATCCTGCATTACTGCTGTAACCTTGTGGCCTAAATGTTTTCATTACTCATTCAGCAAAGGGACTATCATACGGACAAACACATACACACACACACAAATGTATATATATTATAGTCCTATCTAATAAATGAGGGAGGAAGTTGAGAAATGTGTTTTCTTTACTGCAAACTTTTATTGATGCATGACTGAGAAAGAGATCAGAAACCAACCAAGTGCTCTATTAGAGACACCTGGTTCAGTTTGGAAATCATGATCTGTAGCAGGCTGGAAACTGAGAAGTAAGCCAAGTAGGAGAGCCAACAAGAAAAAAAACCCCAAACATTTACACCTTACCTCTGCTGCTGCCTGATTTACCACCATTAACCTTCCACCCTTTCCAGGTGAGCTGAAGCTGTCTTTGACCTTCTTGACTTCATCCTCCTGGTTTCCAAAAATCCATGATCTCATTTTTGGCTCACTGAAGCCTGGAGCATTAACCTGCAAAAAAAAAAAAAAAAAAAAAAAGCCTTTGTTCCTATGCAAATATCACTTTCACAATTAAAAAGCAAGACAAACAAAAGCAAAAGTAGTGATTTTTACTATTATTTTTACTTTTATTTAATCTTAGAGGGAAGAAAGCTGAAGATGTTTCCACTTTTGTGGATTTAAACTAATTTAATTAGTCAGTATGCATCCATTTTAGCATTTCATATCTGCAGCACATTCTGAAAAATGTTAATAGAGTAATAATAATAATAATAATTAAGGGGAGTGTCATTTAAATTTGGTACAAAAACAGCATCTATGATCAACTAAGTCACTGTAAATGCTGCTTTAAACTTTAATGTTGCTGTCCACTTCTTTGGCACATAGGCATCTAGGATGGATCATTAAACAGTAAAAATGTGTACCACGGTCCGAACAATCAGTATTCAACAGCTGTTTGGAAGAAATGGATGCAGTGTGGTTCAGACCAGATGAAAAGGACCATCCAGATTGTTTTATCAGCAAGTCTAAAAGCCAGCTGCTGTGATAGTACAGGGTTGTGTCAGCGCCTCTGGCAGAACTTATCAATGCTTCTATGCTGGTAGAGTTAAAACAGAAAGGTTCACTGCGATTATAAATGCATTTAAAATATCTACAATGCAAGCAATGATGACAAATTGTGGAATTATTATGGAAAAATGTTCAGTATTGTAATGAACATGTCATCATCTATAGTACATAATCTTAAAAAGATTAAAAGAATCTGAAGTCACCTTTGTGCACATAGGGCACAAACAACATGGATACTGGATGCCTGTGATCTTCAAGCCCTCTGTCGTGGATATCACTGCAGTAGGAACACATGCAGAAACTATTATCTGTGAGCACTGTGGATCATGTCTTCCACTAGTCCAGATTGAAGCTCCATCACTGAAGAAGAAGCCGTGAGTGCTATGATCCTGAAACATTGCTGAGGGAATTGTACATACATATACATATATATAGAATGATACACAGTCTATGGTGAATTGACATACTAATTACATCAAACTAAAATAGTATTTTTGTACTGGACTCTGTGTCAAAAACATATTTGGTCTAAAATCTCTACATTTTCACTCTCTGTTTGTCTGTAATGTTATAATATGAGAAACATATTATGAGACACATGAGTGACAATGAGGTGAAAACCTGTTTCACTCATATTTTTATAATATACTTTTTATTTGTTTTCTTAAATTACAAGTGTGAAGAAATTCAATTCAATTCAACTTTATTTGTATAGCACCATTTCACGACAATGTTGTCTCAAGGCGCTTCACAGAGATGGGCCAATTCAAAAAATAGCCTCATATAGGGAACCAGCAAGATTGCATCGAATCTTGACTTTGATCCTGTCACTGCTTTGATCCAATCTCCCATCCTGAGCATGCATGTGGTGACGTGTGAGGAAATGTGTGTGAACAAATGTGCAACTAAATCTCAGGTAATCAGTTGCAGCTCGGGAGATAAATAGCTGTTCATTAAAAAGAAGGTCCTCAGTAAAATGCCCAAATTTGCCATTTCCCATGCTATCTTGGTGAAGATACAGAAACCTGTCCTGCTCCATAAGTTCCTTGCATGGGTCCCTTTTCTACCAAGCTGACTCCAGTGCCGGTTCAGAGCCAGACTAAGAACTGGCTCGTGGCTCTCAAAATGGATTCTCTTCAGGCACCAATGCTTTGGTGAACAAGAGTTGAGAACTGGCTCACATTGCTTGTGTCAACCTTTGGGGGCGGGGTTACCTGGTCAAAATAAAAGACCAACATCTTCATGCAAGCGAAGAAAAACTCTAATAACAAGCAGAATTGGTTCGAGGAGGAGACTCAGTGTTTCCTGGTTTTGTTGTTTGTCCACGGAGATCCAAGATAAATTGCACGGGGCAAGTCGTATAAAGCCTGTGTTAGGGCAGCTACAAATAGAGAGGCTGCAGCTGGGCTATGAACAACACATCCACCAGCCGGTCAACGAATAAAAAGATACAGGCTCACCAAGCGTTAAATAGATTTTAGGGACCAAAAATGGAACATACCGTGATACCATGTGGCTTTTCAGAACTAATCTTAGAAACAAGGAAAGCTCATTCACTTCACTTCCTGCCTATATATTTATCAGAAAGGGAAATCATTCAATTCTGTCTTCAGTTACATTTGGTAACGCATGCATTTACACTTTAACCCTAACGTTATTCCAATTGAGCTTTTCTGCTACCAGCCTGACTGAACTCTGTGCCAAACAGTCTCCATCTTGTGAGAATCAGTCTGATACTTCATCCTATCTTGTGCCTGATATCTAAACCTGCATACATGCATTTGTGTGTGTGTGTGTTCCATCTTGGTCGGCTGACAGATCCCAGCTGAGGGGAGATTTTACGCCAAGCCTGATACCCATCCGGCGCACTGGAGCAAGAGGCTGCCAACTGGCCCACCACTCTTTCCCCCAATCACCCAAAGACTCACACCCAAACACTCATTCAGTGACCTCTCAAACGTGGTTATTTTTCCTTTCCTTTGCAACGCATTTAGGCACATTCCGAATGGACAAGCATCCAGGCCTTGACTTGTACAGGCTGCAAAGGTGACAGGAGTGTCAACAACATCACACTGCTGATACATAATCCTCCTCATCCCCCTGTGCACGCCTGCACAGACACATAGCCTCGATCAATAAATCAGCACCTTTGCTCAACACTTCTAAAGAAAAACAAAGAGACAAGGTGCAGTGTTCGAGAACCTCTAGGACAGACAGTGATCTCATTTTTAAATTGGATTTCTATTTATCGTGGTAATGCCATATCATAAAAACAGAGATTATGAGGCTGATTTAGAGAATAATGTCTTTCATTAGAGACAGAATGTAGGCCAATGAAACAATAAAGACATTGAGCTGAAGCTGAAATGCAAGAGCTGAAAGTGACTTTTGTTTCCTGAGTTTATTCACTGCTTAGTTGCCATAGATCTTAAACTGCCCATTTATATTGAAACGCTTATTGTTCCGTGTTATTTCAGCCCACACGTTATGTAAATCTCATCCAAGCCAATCAGCTGCAAATGCTGCTTCTTGGAAACAGAAAACTACTTCTCATTTTGTGTTGGAAACGGGACGCGTCTGGATGTGGGTGTTGGGTGTAAAATCGTTCTCAGAGGTGTAAACAGCATGTCACCTGCTTTTTGTTTTGACCAGTGTCAGTTTGTGCTAGTGTAAGAGCTGAAGTGGTGTCATGAGTATCCTGATACACACTGTCATGTACAATGAGTATTAATTTAATGTTCTCCCACACAAAGAGAATGAGAGACATACACACGCATGCAACCACACGCTGACTGCACACACAAAACACACCCAGTCCATGCAGCTTCGTTTCAAAGTGACTCACATGCTGAGGGCAAAAATCAGATCACTACAGTTTAGCTTGGACTGCATTACGTTAACATGATAATGAAAAACAAAAATGCACTTCATCCAAATTAAACGCAACACCTTTATTAAACAATTTTGCTGGTGTTAAAATATTCATTTTGACGGCAAAAACGCAGGACGAAGAAGGACATCCAGAGAACTTACTGTAGTAAAACCCAGTATGGAGGTGAACAAACACACGGTCACCAACTATGAAAATGCATAGGTTCTGGCAGGAAATAAAAGAAAACAAGAATTGTTTTAAACTGAGGTAGTTAATTAGTAACCCAGGCAAAATGGTGACAGTTAGTTATCTGAACATGTTAACCATATATCCTCTTTTACCCGGACATGCATCCCCCCCCCCCCCCCCTCTTCTGAGTGCTAAAAATGTCTAAATTGATTTGTAAACTGGATTCAGCAGTCAGCCTCAATATATTTACTGTATATCGGATCTGTATTGTGTTCCACTCCCCGCACTCGCTTATTACTGTTGTCCAATCTCAGACAATGAGCACCAGAAGAGGGAGGGGTAGAGGAGGGAGGCGACAGAGTAACTTGGTGTTTGTGAAAAATTGAGGAGACAGCATGCGTGATTCTCCCTTATCAGAAAAAACACAGAATTGTTTGTATCTTTCTTCTTTTATTGGTGAATACCAAACTCTTTCAAGTTGAAATGACAGAGCACTTTGCATATAAATGCCCATTAAAGGCCAAGATAGGCCCTTTGCAGACAGACACATAATGATCAAAACATAATGATAAAAATATGAATAAGGACAAAAAATAAAAAACAAAAGTGATTGTCCTCATTTTTAAGCATTTACTTGATTGTGAATAATCCCACAGTGAGGTATGAATAATATGGAAATTGCTTTGCGTACAAACGGGTCATGAATTACTCCTGGATTTGGACAGCAGCTTCCTGTCAAGACGCACATCCTCATGTGGTGTGGGAACTAAAGGGGAATGCAGCATATTGTACACGTTTTCATTCCAAAGCTTTTTTTTACCTTCTACAGTTTGTAAAGCAAATTTCCTCCTGCTGTCGCATCATTTTTAGATGTGTTTCGCTTAGGGAGCAAGTGTGAAAGGTCATTGGCCAGAAAATAACCTTGATTTGTTCATAATACAAATAGTCATAATAAGAAGTAAATTGTAGTAGATTTTATTTATGCAACACCACATTCAGCAGGTGGATCAGGGAGCCAGGCGATTTGGTTATGCATGGCATGAAATTATGGTTAAGGGAATAGCTCTACCATGTGTGCAGTCTTGATGTTACAAAGGCCAGAAACAGAATAACATTGTCTTACTCTTGAATGAATGAAATTGATTAAAAATGGTTTAATTTCTGCTTGAGGGAAATGATAATATTAAGACATGATCAACAATATCTTGCTATTTATCTTAACTAACAAAATGCTTTTCAAGTTACCAAAAGTTATTTAAAATCTCAACAGAAGAACAGCAGAAAAAAGCTGATTTTGTTTCAATATGTCTATACTCAGATGTGTGTAAAAACACTCCTGAGTACAAAATACAAATATCCCACAATTTTCACAAATGTGTTTAAAAAGAGTTTTTAAGACCAGTTGGTGAGTGAAGATCAGGACATATGTGTATCCATTCAGTCACAATGAAAATTAAAGTACAAAAAAAAAAACAAAAAAAACAAGGCTTATGTCTTCAGAAGTGACGGTTGGGGCACAAACGCCCCCAATCCTCAAATTCACATAATACAATCATTTAAAGTCACACATGTTCAGTCACAAAGCTCCAGCTGGTGTGGAAACCAAACCGGTATGATGTCCGGATAGGATGCATCCTGAAGTCATGACCTTTTTTATTTGCTCTTGATTTGAGGTCAATGAGACAAACAGTTCAAGAGATATCTGATTTTTCGTGAATAAAGCGCCACCTGGTGGGGAAACCATAAATCCCAATATCGTGAAATCCAACCCAGGTCGTCACCTTGGGGACCTAAACAGGCATTCTGAGTATCAAAATCCAATTGTAAAATATGTTCGAGAAAATGTGCTCACGTGAAGGATATCCACCGGAGGAAAGACCACAATATCCCTGAAACTCGCATTCAGGGATATAATTACAAACCACAACCTTCCTTCCTTATACAGCCAAATAAAAATGTGTCTTTACTTGTAAATAACTGCTTGTTTTGCACTAGCGATAAGCCACTCAATCACATATTATCTGCTACATCAACAATAAAGACTATTCTATTCTATTCTATTCTATTCTATTCTATTCTATTCCATTCTATTCTATTCTATTCTATTCTATTCTATTCTATTCTATTCTATTCTACTTACATAACAAAGCCTATACCGTTGGAAGCGACGGATAGTTGTTTGTCCCCGAATGCCCCAATCCTCTTATTCCCCTATTAGTTGCAGCAGTCAACATTAAATGCATTAACAATTAACAATAAATTAATTAAAAATACATTAATAAAGACTATTCTATTCTACTTACAAAAAGTACAAACTCATAACTTGTACTTGATCAGCCACTTTTCCCACAGAAATAACAGACTTCCAAAAAGCCAAATAAATGATTCTGTGAGACGAGTTAAGTAAAATCTTATTTTTATTTACTATTGTTATGTTGCAATTGACAGAAATATCATTAATTTCCCACAGTCCTCTGTGGCAAGTTGCCTCGTACTGGCAGAAAAAAGTCTGGTTTTGTACTAACTGTGAACTTCCCACAGCTTCCAAACAGCCTCCATTCTTTCTCATGTAGATGTTTGAGATTCTCCCCCGCGCTGATGCGATTGCATCAGAGCATCTCTGCAGATTTGATAGCTGCATGTTCATGCTGCCAGTCTCTTGTTCCATTTCAGCTCAAAGCTGTTGTACTTGTTTTAAGTTTTGGAGACTGTGGAAGTCATTGAACACGGCACACACAACCATTTAGACCATAGACGTTTCTTTTAAAATATCACGCTGGAAGCAGCTATTAGAAGAGGAATACATAAAAAAGCTTTTTATAAAAGTAACCTTTCACACCCTGTGGCAGTTCAGATAGGCTCCATTAGCCATTCTATTCCACCCTTGTGACCCTTTCTTGAATGTACTGAAAACATTGCAAAGGAAACAAAGAATGAACCTCTGATCTGCTTGTGGAAACATCTTGCTGATCAGGGCTTTGAAAAAGAAGAGTGGCTGAATGGAGAGACATGACAAAACTTTAATAGCTGCATCATACAGCTGTGATTGTATAGAAAAGTATATCAGCAGGCAGGAGATCAGACACTGCTGCAATAGCAAGAGATCATGTCCGGTTCTATTCCAATCAACCATGAAAAGAAATCTGAGTCCGAAGTGCAGCAAAAACTGGACAGGGGAAAACTGGAAAAACACATTCTGGTCTCATGAATCTCAATTTCAGCTGAAGCTACAGATGGTAGGGTCAGAGTCTGGCATGAACAACAGTATGAATCCATAGACCCAATCTGCCTTGGGTCAATAATCCAGGCTGCTGCTGCTATAATGTTTTTCCAAACCTGCTTAGTCCCCTTAAAACCTGTTTGAATTCCACAGCCCATCTGACCAAACCATAATGTATAAAAACTTTACTTTAAGACTGTCATTAATATGAGGCTATGTTGTGAAGACAAAAAGGGGTCATTTTAGACTGAGACTGTCTGAGAATAAAGCTTTGCTTTCTCATTCAATAGCTCGATGTTAAGCACCAATCTAATTACTGATAATAATCAGGGTTTAAATCTTTGAAATATTTGTCCCAATTTTGATGGACAAACACATAATAATGTAGTAGTGAGCACTCAATACTCTGGGTATGTGTGCTCAAGTTGGCCCCTCCCCTCTAATCAAGGGCATGTATAAATGGCACCTGCTGGTCTCCCTTCTGCCTCTCTCTCTCTCCTGGCTGTCTTCAGGTCTCCTTGGGTGGTGAGTAGGGTGCTAGAAATTGTTTTAAGAAAGCAAAAGGTGGATTTTTTTGTTTAATCTTCTGGGTTTTTTTTAGGTCTACCTGCTGCTGTTTTGCCTATTTAATTATTTTCCCTTTTTTTCTTTTGGTAGAATATGTAGTAGTTTAAATTAGTTATTTTTGTTTACTTTGTCTAATCTTCTTTCTTTTTTCTGACAGCTGGGCTATCCATTGAGTGAATGGGCTAGGCACCTGTGGCTGGGAACCCTCACGTTTTTGTGTTTGGTTTGACTCACTTGGTATACCGGTCTCCACGTTTTCTTTGGTTTGCAGTGGAGTGTGTGTGTGTGCGTGTTCACAAGGTAAGTGGTGGCACACCCGGGCACTCTCCCTTGTAGGCTGCCCTCCACCAATCCTCCCAGCTGAGTGCTTCCTTGTAGTTTAGTTCGTTTGAAAAAGAAGCTTGTATATGATTAATGTTCTACTTAAATTTTAGACACATTTTTAGCAGGAACAAACCTACAGTTATTTCCTGGGGCCCTAAGCCCCAGTTGGCATTGTTGAACCTTCCATCTTCAGACTTTTAAATAAATACAGTTTACTTATCCATCTTGTGTTTGAGTTCACTATATCACACCCTCTCGCCCCCACTACAATAAGAAGCTATGAAAAATTGCATGCACATAAATTTTGTTGTTGCCTTCTCACCCCTGCGCTGGATCAGTATATCTGGACCAAGTAACGATCTCCATTGGACAAAAGTGAAGCCTACAGAAGCACTAAAAGTTGCAGTTCACCCCTCATCCACTAGGGGCTCAAAAACAGTGTAAATCTACATAGACTCTGTGTTAAAAATGCCAACTTCAGAGGAGAAATGTTTACAGCCTGGTACAAAAAACTATTTTAGGCTTAAAAAAACCCAGTTTACTCCTTAGCTTTAGCCCACCTACCTCAGTTAGCTAGTTAGCTCCTGTAAGATGGCTTGCACACCATCCAATGCTCCAGGAAACAACTTTAATGCAATGTTTTGTACACTATTGTATAGTTGTATTGTCTTCTTCAGGGATGGTAAAAGATAATACAAGTGAGTGTTAGATACAGAGCAGGAAGGGTGAATGGTAGTGCGCATGCCACCAACAGATCGAATGCAGATACCATGATGCCTGTACACAGTGAAAAACATTTTTTCCTAATAGCCTACATTTTGTTTGCAGTAGCCGTGGACGTGGGCAAGTCATCTTCTTTTCCTTGTAGACTACATATTTTTTAGCTCAGCACCTTAAGAATTACTAAAATATGTGCATGCTTTTTGCCTTGCTACTGTAAGATCCCAGTTTGCTCAGTTAGCTTTTAGCTACAGGTAGTTCAGAATTTGAAAGACATCAATCATCCACCCTCATGTTCACAGCCCCTCAAGCATCAACTATTTGCAGTTTTTTTTGTTTGTTTTCTTTGAGCGAAACACGCATGACATTTCCAAGATGGCGACGACAGGAACCGCAAAATGACTTTCACTTTTGCTCTTCAGAAACCCATTGGGAGGCTCCGTCCCTCTTTTATATACGTTCGATGATTTGGACGGATAGTTTATCAAGTGTTTGCTTTAAAATAGCTTTATCTGGCTTTCAGCCTTGCACATCCATTTAGAAACTGGGAGAAAACAGATGAAGGTTTCCTTATGTCAGTTTTTCACAGGGTATGGTTTTCTTTCTGCCTGTGCAGTTTTCTCTGTAGCATCATTAGTTTCTACATACACCGTTTCTCAAACGTTGACTCCCGAGGCAAAGGAGATGGCACTGTTTCTTTTAATTCATTAAGTGCGCTACATAACGTACAGCCCTGGCTCACTAACTGCTGATATCACAGAAGTATTTGCCACCACATATGAATCATAATGGAGACTCGGCATACGATTATTTAAATTTCCTGGCAACAGTTATAACACTTTGGAAATGATTAGCTGCTAGAGATTAGTGATGTAGATGTTTGCTCCATCTCCTCACAGCAGGAAGGATCTTAGTTTGGACTCAGGGATCTTGTTTTCTTGGCACATAATAGTTCTCTGCATGCTGGCTTGGGTTCTTTCCAGGTTAACAGGCCTTTTTTTCTAAACGACCCAAAAACATGTATGTTATGCTACCTGGTGATTCTAAATTAGATGCGAGTTAGAAGATGCATGATTGTTAGTCTCATGTGTATCCAAAACAGCCTTGTGGGACAATGGTGATCCATTTAGGGAATAACCTGCCCCTCTGCTGGAGACAGATTAACCTCTAGTGGCCCAGGACAGCTCTATGCTCATGATGCCAAAAGCATGTTGGAATCCTGAATTGGAAGAAAACTCTTCTCTCTCTGTGATTGTGAGGATCACTGAGTAAAAACGCCCCTCATGGAACCAATGAATGAATTTACGTATCTATAAATCTGGCATGAAAGTCCTACAACTTGAATCCAAATTCAGTGGTCATACTCTATTAATAAAGATTATTTTGTGCTAAATTCAAACATCAAACAGAACCAGGCTTGCATAATAATTGCATAAGATATTAGAGATTTTTTTTTATCAAACCAATGATTAACAATAACCCACGTATTAGGTTGCACAACAAAGAAGGGGGTGTGCTTAAGTGTGTTCCAATAATTTATTCCCTTAGGTAGCTGTGAATTCACTATTGAATGGGTGTGAAAGGCGCAAATATTCCTCAGGACTAGAAAGTAATTGTACAGCATGTAATAAACAGCAATAAAGTTTCCTTTACATGGAGATTATATTTGTGTTGATGTTGCTGACCATAAACGGCTTGTTTCTATTGATCTTCATCCTGTGGCATATGTGCAGCTTCTTCAATAACAGGTCTTGTAAAGAGGTGGTTGAGGACATTGATGTTAATCATTCACTTGGATGCTGGAAATACCCTCGCATATTTCCTGCCCAGGTGGGGGAAATGTGGAATGAAAAGCCTCTAAATAAAAACTGACTCGCACAGAGTGGATGAAAGCAAGGATGCCATCAAGCAGGTCTTTACTTTAAATCCCTGAGGATACCAGCACCACCACAGACTTTACTGTCCCAGTTCTGTGCACCACTGAAAACAGGAATAGACTATTTCTCACTAAAGGCAGCACGTTACATCATTTTTTCTGTTCTGTTTTTGGTTCTATTTTTTGTTTTTCTTTTTTCCTTCTACGTGGTATAATCCTGCAGTGAAGCCGTCAAGGCAGTCAGTCACAAACCCGACAGATCAAGGCACAGCAGTGTGAAATATGTCGGCCATTTTGGCTCCATCAGAGCTGGTGGCACACAGAGCAACTGCTCATTAGAAGGCAAGTGTGACAGAGCCTCTCTTCTCAACACCAAACGGGTTCAGCTTCCTCACCCAAACAGTGAGAGGGGAGGAGACAAGCATATAGTATAGAGAAAGCAAGTGGAGGCGAAGCAGGAGTGGAAGGAAGGGCTCAAGGGGGGTGAGGGGTAAAAAAGTGAAAAAGATGGGTGTAAGGGCAGTGAGAAAAGCCCAAAGAGTGGGAACGTGCTGGCGGATATCATTAAGGTGGAGCACAGGGCTGTTTAATGAGAATGCTCACAGCACCCCTCCATCCTTAGTGGCGCCTGCTGGCTGGAGGCCCCTAGGTTCTGGCTCCCCATTAGGAACTCTGGTATGTTCCATCACTGAATGAGAGGGAATGAATATGAAGGGATTCATTTTCCCCTCTACCTGTGGAGCACATTTGCAATAATACGTCCACAGTCAAAAAACGAAAAAACAAACAAGAAACGTGCACACAGAACACACAAATAGCCAAACACATCGTCACGGAAGAATTTAACACGTTCAAATTCTTCTTTTTTCTCATGTCACAAGTTTAAGTGACATTAACACAGTGGTAATAAGCCTGGCCTCTCCTTGATGTCACATTGCGGTGCACACAGCTGTGTGAGGTGGTGGGAAAAGTCACCACACAGCAGGCGATTGCTGGCTTATATCATCCCTGCGGCTGCCTGCTCAAGTATGACCCGCCACAGAAGACATTACCCCCCCAGCATCAAAGTAAACCTTATAAAACACAGGGATGCAAAACACAGGATTGAGAGGTTACATGTCTTTACAATGATAGAGGCAATAAGAAACTGACAAAGTTAAAGGAATACAGCAAAAAAATCTAAGCCTCAATCAACAAAAAAAGTTTTTTGCAGTCTGACTCATCATTTTTGAGTATTTTAAGCGTTTACTTAAATACTTTTTGCAGCTTATTGTGGTATTAGTAAACTGTTTTTGGAGCAGATGACATATTTCATTGGATCACAGTCATCCATAACAATAACATCTAAAACCCTTTTTTTACTTTAAGCTTTCTTTGTTGAACAAATACATCCTCTCTGGTGCACTATACTGGGTAATTATGCTACTACCATGCAGTGGCAGCATTAGACTTTTACACATGGGGTGACTGGAGAATAGACAAGACTTTGTAAGGAGGTCCATGCTAGCAAAACACATTTTTGCACTTTTCTCTCAAACACACACAGACAAACACTCAGTCATTGCTGTGATAACTGTAGTCACAATAGACTAGAGATGTTCCTATTTCTGGTTTCAACGTATACCATAGTAAGAAAAAGTTGTGGTATGAATACCATTACATTTACTGTCATACTATCATACCACGATGCCAGAGCTGTGGAAGAAACTGTCTTACAAATTGCAGAAAGAGCGTCCAAGTCAGGCGTGTATGGACACTCCCTCGTGGTGTGTAAGTAGCAGAGCATGGAAAATGGCTGAGGGCGATAAACCCTCAAGGAAACAGTCAGTAGTATGGGAGTACTTCTGATACCACACAAAGGTGGATGGTGAAGGTGCCATTTAAACAAAAGAAGTTGTATTTTTACCCTGACATTTAAAAAACAGACATATATTTAGGAGCCTACTCATGATAACCACAGCATGCAGTCAGAATCTCAGCAAAACATGTCTACTTTATAGTATCATGAGAATTCTCAGAAGCTTTGGAGGAAAGGAAAAAAACGCATTCACATTAAGACTGGTCGAGAATCAATTAATGAAAATCCTTTCATTTACACCCCCATCTATCTCCCAGAGATACACAAAAGTGCACACACACACAGCAAAGATAAACCAAGCAGCTAGCAGGAGGAGTTCATTCATAAACAGGTACAACTTCATTAGTCATTAAGAGCTGATTTGATAATTACAAACTGAGGCTCCAAATAAGTAACAAACCATAACAAAATACATTTAAAGGTTGTTTGTGTCAAACATAGAATAATAATTTGTTTTTATACCTCAGTAAACACGCTGCCAAGTGGGAAAAATTACTGCACTCAGGTGAGCCAATTCGCATCTCTGTCCTCTGACTGTATCTCTAATTTAGGAAAACTGTAGGTTATAATGAAGCCTTACAACATGTTCATCGTTCATGCCGAAGTCTGTTTGCTTAGTTCCACTGAATAAAGTCTGCTCTCTTTTTATGGTTAAAGTGGTGTTTAAGTGGACTGGTTTTAAGGTGCTCCATAACAGGACCAGAAAGGCGCTCAGCTGAGATATTCACTAAGTGAGCTGTACATTTAGCTGCAGTGAGAAATGCTGCTATCTACAAGATGTACAAGACAGCTTCGGCCCACAAACAATTGCTAAAGGGATGATGATCATCAGGAGAATCATTTCTTCAGTAATATGTGTAAGCAATGGTTATGCCATTACTGTTTACAATTGACTTCAATGTTTCATTTATTAATTGGTACTATATTAACTGTTATTGCAACTATTTGTTAAAAACAGATTCTTAACATTGTCTGAAGAAAATAAAGTAATTGTTTTTTTTTTTTTTTGTAAACATTATTGAATAAATCTACAAATAATGGCAAAGAAGAGGTTATTCTCATGGGACCTCCCCAGTTTTCACAATCAACATTTTCTTATGTCTGCTTTTATTGTCCAGTCGCTTTTCTCTGTCTACTTCTTTGACCTGAATAAAAACTCCTAAAGGAATGATGCATACGTTTCCAAGTTCATTTTGATAGCACACCAACATTATGCATATTTCTGGAGCTGTTGTTGCATTGCAGCATCCAGGGAACAACAAAACTACACTTCACAAATTTGTGTTGCAACCCAGAGCTTGAGCCTTGACAAAGGTTTTAAATAGTTTTGGATTGAATTATGATTCTAAACAGGTGACAGTGTTGGTCTTACTGGATCTAAGTGCTGCTTTTGATACATTAGACCACACGATTCTTTTAAACAGACTTAAACAACCTGGTTAGCCTCTCTGATACTGTACACAAATGATTTACATCCTACCTTTCAAACAGAACGTTTATGGTAAGTTTAGATACCGGGTCTTCTCAGGTTCATAAAATCACATGTGGTGTGTCCCAGGGTTCCATTTTAGGTCCTTTGCTTTTTAATCTGTATATGCTCACTCTTGGTGGTGTAATCAGGAGGCATGGAATCAATCGTTATCTTTGACTCTGAGCTGACTTTTATCCCACATATTAAAAACATTACAAACATAGTTTTTTCGCCAGAGTCCATCCCATTCTCTCTCGGGCTAACAGAGACGCTAATGCATGCTTTTATCACTAGTCATATTGACTACTACAATGCTCTGTTCTCTGGTCTTTCTGGTCTACAATTATTACAAAATTCAGCAGCACGTGTCCTGACTAAGACTGATGGTGGGAGCACATTACACTGGTTTTAAAAACACTGCATTGGCTACCTGTGTGTTTTATGATCAATTTTAAAGTTCTTTTACTGGTTTTTAAGTGTCTTAATGGTCTTGCGCCTTGTTATCGTTCAGAACTGCTTTTACTCTATGAACCCTCGCAGTCCTTGCACTCCTCCGGCAGAAGACTTCTAGTTATTCTAAAAGTCATGACAAAAACTAATGGTGAGGCTTTTTTCCAGTTCTTCGGCCCCCGACTTTGGAACAGTCTACCGGAGGACCTCAGGGCTGCAGAAGATGTTCAGGTTTTTTAAAAGCAGTCTCAAGACACATCTTTTTAGCTTAGCTTTTAATTAGTGTTTATTCTTTTAGTTGTACTCATTAATTGATCTATTTTAGGTTCTTTACTTCTTTTTATCTGGTTTTCAGTTATTGAATTTCCGGTGTTTCCTCTGAGGAGTCTCTGCACCAGGAGCTGGGGTTGGCTGTGGCTGCTGGGCTCTGACTCGCTGGTCCTGGAGTCTGGTCTTGACCTTTCTGTTGTCCGGTGACCTTCTGCTCCTGGTGCAGACAACTCCTATAAGACACTGTCTGAGTTGGTCTATCTGTACCTAATCTAATGTAGCCTATAATTTATCTATTTATCTTATTACTTATAATTAATATTGTTATTTCTTAAATAGCTTTTTTTTAAACTTTTCATTAACGTGGTTGTTGTATGTCTGAGTATGCTTGTGTGTATGTGTGATGTTTATGGCAGGGGGATTTATGGACATGCAGAATTGTTTTTAATGTCTAATGTTTTAAATTCTGATGTAAAGCACTTTAAACAACAGTTACTGTTTGAAAAGCGCTTTATAAATAAAGTTTGATTTGATTTGCTGTGACTGGTGCATTTTACTGTGTGGCACTGCAGCAACTGCATATCACCACTATGAATGTTTCGGATGTTTACCTTGGCCAAACGGGAAAGAATCCCATGAAAACAAAACTGGAAGACAGAGAGAAAATGACAAAGCAAAAGATAAAACATGAGTCAAGAATGGACAGATTTTTACTGGCTGGATAGAGCTTAGAGAAGAGAGAAGATGCAGGATGGATACCATACTAACCATTGTTGGAAGCACCAAAGTGCAAAAATCTTCTACTATCCGCCAACTATACTTGAACAACTGTTTTGATTTAAAGTGCATGTTTTCTTCTGGGGTATTAATACTAGTAACAACAAACCTGGCAAGATTAAACACTTGACAAACGAGAAGTGGAGGCTGGATGATGTCAGCTTGATCTTAAACAAATCAACACGCAGCAATGTTTGATAAGAAGGCTGAATGTCCTTACCGTGTGGTGAAACTCCCCTGATGCCCACTTACACAAGCACAACGATATGTTTTCAAACATATCTTTCGGTTTTCGCTTGCAGATAATGCCACATGTAGAGATAATGATGCACACAGAGACAGATCCAGACACATGCGGCCCACCGAGATCCAGCCAGGTCCTCAAAACATTAAGCAACATCAATTGCTTTGAAATGTTTCAATACCAGCCTTATTGACAGGATCAGTGAGAAGAGGATAAAGTGGGAAAAGGAGAGATGGGAGGAGAAGGGTGGAAAGAGGAGAAGTGGGTGGGCTGGGGATGAAAGACAACACAAGGATAAAAAGCAAACTGATCAAAAGCAAAAGAAGCAAAACTTGCATTGAAGGAGTGAAAAAAATATGACATGAACTACAAGCTGAAATCATAATGCAGTGAGAAATCAAAGAATAGAAAAATAGAAGAGTAAAAATAAGACATGAGGTGTGGCAAGAAGAGCAAAGAAAAGAGTGCTGGCTTCTCTCTTCCAACCATAAAACAAGAAGGAAAGCAGATATGATAACCCCTGCTGCTCTTTGTCATACAGTGTCAAGCACCACACACATACACAGACAAACACTCCTGGTGTGTGGTCAAAGCCCCCCCATATATCAGAACCAGTGCTCATCCTGACACTCCAAAGAGGCTCAGTGTGTGCACTGTCTAAGATGTTTAATTCATGCGCCCGCCTGCTTGTGCTCGACATGACTGTGTGGCAGCAAAAGATGGGAATGCAAAGCGTTGTGTGGAACAGCCAGGGTGAAGATGATGCATAGACACAAGAGAAGGAGGCTTTATAAATAGAGAGAAAGAGAGAGAGAATACCAATGTATAAAGAAATAGAAAGAAATAAAACAAAGTCATGTAGGAGGATCTGCAAGAAAACAAGACAGAAATAGTCACAGCCGAAGACTGCAAAGCAATAAATTGATAGCAGGAACGGAGAGGAAAATGAATAGATAAGAACGCACATGTTTCATATAGATTCTCAAATCTGGGCATGAACAGAATGAGCGATGAATATAATCAGAGCAACAAAATAGAAAGTGAGAAAACAGTGGAGGGAGATTTCATGTATGCGTATGCATACATATATACATTCACACACTCAAACACAAGGACAGAAACTTTGGGAATCGCTTCCAGCCAGGAGAAGAGAGCCTTGAGTGCTCGATGCGTGTGCAGCAGGTCTCAGCAGAGGCAGGCAGGGGACTGACTGCTAGTGATTTTCTGTCATATCTCTTTTTCTCTTCATCCCTCACGCCTGCTCTCCAACTAATCCTACCTCACCCCATCCCTGCCAGGCAGCACAGGCTGTGCTTCAATACAGCACGTGTAGAATTTGTAGGGTAACAGTTTTAGTTTGCTCAAAGACGAGAGCAGCTCAGTGTGGTTCATGCCTCAAAAACTTAGATAATATGTCCTTGTGATGGGCTGGCCATCGGTTTGTTAGCTTCTTTTCTAACACAAACATGCAGATTTACGGCAATGCTTTCAAAAAGGGTGAATTACAACCATGTAAAATGTTTGTAAAAATAGAATGTAAATCTTCTGTGAAGCCACGTGATGAATGCAGTGTATGATTTATAATTGTCTTGCTGAAATATGTAAGGCCTTCCCTAAAAGAGGCATTGTCTGTGAGGGGGGAGGAGGGGCATATGTTACTCTAAATTCTGCACGTACTTTTCAACTGGTAAACAAGTCAGATTGTTGCATCTGTTTGGCTCTGCCTCTCTGAAAGGCTTTTGTTGTCAAATGTTCCTTTAGTTATTTTTGTTTTCTGATAATTACTTTTCAGTCTTTTGTTTCATTGTGTGTTCTAATTTTTTAGCTGTTTTTTTAGTGCCATCAAAGTAAAAAATAGGGAATATTTTCCATGAACAGCTAAAATAAAATCTCAGGTTCATTTGTGTGATATATTTTTATATGTTCTATCCAGAATGAAAAAATTTTTTAAGGCTTACATATACAGTGGCCGTAAAGGGCAAACCACAACTACAAAACAAAAACAACTACAACAAATAAAAACACAACAACAAATCAAAAACGACAATGACAAATTAAAAATACACAATTGAAAGTAAAAAAAAAACAGCAAACATAGCATTTGTTATATATTTATATGTATGTTTATTTATACAAAGACAAGATGCCTCATTAGCTCTTTTATTTACAGTCTATGTTCATGATGAAGTTTCGAAAGGCTCACTGGTTTTAACTCCTTAATACCTAATGTCACATATTTGAGACATTTTGCATCACTTTATGGTAGAAACTTTATTCAGAACCCAGTTGCACACTGTATTATACTGGTTATCTGCCTGGTTTGCTCATATTGAACACAAGACAGCAGAAGATTATACGTTACAATATTATCACATGGTAGTAAATTATAAAAAATGCCAAAAAAATAAATAGCTTCTTTCCAGTTTTTTTAAAAAGACTTTAGATTTTAAAAATTGAAGTTTTCTGAGTGGTTGTTCTTATTTCAGATAAGTTCTCATTGAACTTCCACATTAAGTAAAACGTCAAAAAAGTATTTCTCTGCATTTTTCTTTTTGTTTTAGACAAAAATAATAAGAATGGATGTTTTTTAGAGGAAGATTGAGATGTAAGTTAATAACATTACGAAAGTGAACTGGAGGAATTGTGAAACAGTAGTGTGAGAACAAACAGTGTGGGTTTTACATACCAAAACAGAGAGGTAAAGATGGCTAAGGTAGGTTTATTTTCACAATTTGTTAAAGAAAATCATCATAATCACTGCAAGTTTACCAGTTAAAGGGTTAAAAATCACTGCAAACTGTTGTTATTTGCATCTTAGACAGCATCCGAACTTTTTTTTTTTAAATTAAAGGTGTTAAAACTAAACTAAACCAGTTATTTAGCATACACACAATGTGCAGGAAGTGGTTGAACAAGCTGTGATGGCATTATGACACTATCTGTTGTATCATCATACAACAGATGGATTTACAGCAATAGAAAATGTTAGCAGGGCTTCAATACAACCAAGAGGGAGTGTTTTAAAAAGGTTCCCATGTAATGAACACAGAGATCTCCACACAGATTTTATTTTAGGGGTGGCCAGAGAATAAATATCAGGGTAGCAATTAAGTCAACGACGCATAAATCTAGAGAAGTTTGGTTTCATTTTTTTCATCACCTTAGTACCCGGGATGTCCAGTAGAGTACTGTTTTTTTTAATTAAAACACTACAACAGATGCAAACACACACTCCAAGTCACAGCAGAAAACCACAGAAGAAAAAAGATACTAACATTTATGACTTTATCATATTTACACTAATCAATATATCAATATCATCATTAATATCCCTCATTAGGCACCTTATATGAAGATGAATGGGGAGTAAAGAATTTTCTGCATCCCCTTACAAACAAACAAAATAAAACTAAAACATCTAACGTTTTGATGCGTTGCATTATCACATGTGTGTATGCATATCTGATATGAAATATGTAAATGTGTGTATTTGTGTGTGTGCTTGTGAGTGTGTAATTTACACACAAGGTCTGAGTTTGTGGGCATCTTACACGTTACTCAGTTTTTGTCAAAGTTCTTGTGCAATATTGATGAGTGAGGTTTGTTTTACTGTTCTCTTGTGTAATCGTACACTGTGTGTCAG
>JBAMHX010000019.1:18820362-18831834 GCA_037177515.1 Pseudomugil tenellus
AAGAACTATTCTCAGATAAATAATCAGATAAAACATAACCAAAGAACTAACCTCCTTGGTGGAGGTAATAATAAAATTAAGCATAATTACAATCTTTAAATGAATTAATTTAAATGAAATCTTAACATATATAATCACCAAATTAGATTAACTGTTTTTAATCCAGCTGTACAGTCATTTACATTTTCTATTTAGTGCCTGCCACTTAAATGGCACTTTGGTGGAGGATCAGTGAAGGATTGTGGGAAATGCAAAGGCTTCTGTGCTGTCCTAAACAAAAAAGCTGACAGCATGATAAAATCTCCAATTATCTTCACACTAAGCTTCGCTCTCACACAAAACTCAGTCCACTGCGTCTTCTTTCTTTCCCACAGCAGGACAAAAGCACAAATGCAAACAGAAACTACTTACAAAAACACTAAACCAAGCTAGTGTTCAGAAAGCTACAGCTAACAATTTATTCCATGCTGGGGCCTACATTATCACCAGTATGTTCCATCATATCTCTCTTTTATTTCACTGTGTTCAACAATGTAAAACAATTTCATCTCTGATAATACACAGAACATAGACACTGTTCTAATCCAATCCAACCCTTATCAGTCTGTTAGTGCTAAAATTATCTTTAATCACCAGGTCACACCATTGTTTGTGTCAGATATTTAGAGGAAACACAGGATGTTGCAATCTGTGCTGAAAATTCAGGTCAAAATGCCCTAAAACCATGACACCATCTGGACAGGACAATAGGGGTGTAACCTGCATATCGCCTGCTAATGACTGGATAGGCTCCAGCTTTCTCACAACCCCAAATGCCAAAGCGAAACCGTCTGGCTGAGGTCTGGACTTTGAGCCATTGCAACACTTTTCATCTATTACCACAGAAATGGATCATTGTCCTGTTGTATGATTTCAATGTACATTACATTACAGTCATTTAGCAGACGCTTTTCTCCAAAGCGACTTACATCTGAGAATTTCAAACAAACTTGAGTGAAACTGTGCTCGGTATTTCTAAATGTGCATTATTTTGTTCTGCTTTCTAATTTTGCCGTTAGTTTCTTTTACACTTCATGTGCAGCGGTCTTTAGAGTCTGAGACGTGGTACTTTTAAAGTTCTTGCAGTTTTTCTGAGCACTGGGTGAGCGTGCACAGACATCAAGAATTGGGTTTAAGCAGTTGGACTTTAAAAAGTTCATTCAGATTAACTTTACTGCAAGACTGTAAATTAAACTAATAGCTTAAAAAATCACCACAAAAAAAGTCATGAACATTTTTTAATGCCCATGTTGTTTCATTCATGGGCTGAATTTGCTGAACGCAGCAAAAAATCATCTTCCAAAGGTGGTGGTGGGCCGGTGCTTCCGAGAACTCTGGTTTCTCAAACCAGTGTTGACTGTTCTCTCATGCGTTATAAAATATTTAATAAGTGTCCTGTATCCTCTAGTTGCACAGAAATAGATTGGTGACACTGCAAGGTTGATATTGTTTAAACATCGCTGCTTTAATTAAGAATAACACTGCTGACAGTTTCATCCCATCCACAGAGACTGATGTCTCCCAGAAGACACTTATTAAACACATTTTATTTAATGTGGAACATCAGGATACACATTAGTCAGAGCGTTGTACGAGGTAAACGTAAGTCGAGCTACAGTTTTAACTCAACTGATTGTCTTCGACTCAGTATAGACAAGACAGGAGATTGATATGTGAAGTGATCCCAATTAAGCTTTTTTCCTTCCATTTCTTTAACTGATCACAGCCTAAAACAACTAAGTTGCAGGGGGGTTTTTTTCTCTCTAGAAGAAATTGTTTGATAAAATGATGCAGTGAGATTTGCACTTCTATTAGAGGTTCATTTTGTCTGCTACTGTTGCTAGAAAAAGTATATGTGACTTTGGAATTTAAAAAACATGCAGTTTTTAAAAAAAAAATAATTTTTTTTTTACTTGGTCAGATATAAAGCAGATATTAGTTAAACCTTTTCAAATCCCAAACTAGCCATTTCATTTTCCATCTTTAACATTTTCTTCCTGATTCTGCCATATATGTTGGTTATTGCAGCTTCATTTAATACAGGCATGACTCATAAATCATCTCTCTTAATGGCACAAGTCAGTGAATTGTGACTGAATGCAATAAGTTTTCCTACAGCTAGACAAATTGCACAAGTTAAGGAAAAATGCACCTGCTGTATTTTGCCCCATGTGTGCACATAAATGCACTAATTAAAAGGAACTCCAACGCTTTTTGTGTTGTACGAGCGTCTCAATTTGATTCCGAGGGTTGAGTTATTTTTTCTTTTTGAGATGACATCAATGAGATTATGAAATCATTAGATAGGAGTGATAAAGTGGGACCATCAATTACAAATGTTATGGTTGTGCAGAAATCACTTCGGCGAGGAGGAAGATTTAAATGACTGACTCAGGCGGATAAAATTGGATGAAGAGAAAATGAAAATGTGGATGAAACAGCAGAACAGATTTATATTCAGTTCTGGATGAAACTATGCATCTGCAGGCAGCGCCGGATCCCACCTTCCTCTTTCACAGCTTGAAAGATGACTCTCAAGAGATGCATGAATGAAACAGGATTATGCCGGAAGGTTGTTGTTCTGCTGTACTTATGTCATTTAAGGTGTAAGTTTAAGCAGGTATTACCATCGTTGCACCTGAGGGTCAGCAGACTCTACATACAATTTCAGAGCAAGTAGGACACTGCTTATGCAAGACATTTCCTGATACTAAATACTTGACAGTAGCTCAAAAAGATTTCTAAGGCTTTCATGTGGCCTCATGGCAAAAGAGGTAAAAGGTAACTTATTAAGTGCATCTGTTTAATTGCTTGCTAATGCAAAGGGACAATCAGCTGATCGTACTCCTGTAAGCTAAGAAAAGGAAACTGATGCAATTCTCAAAGGATCACCTAAAATGCACAATAGAACATAGAAAATGTTGCCTTGTCTTGATTGTCTTTCAGCAGCAACATTCAGATGATAGGCTCAGACTTTTGCATAACAATGTGAAAGAAATTGATCCATCTTGTCTTATATGAACAGTTCAGGCTGCTGGTATAATGGTGTGAGGCATATCTGGTCATAAGGCTATTAGATTATCATATAAACGCCACATCCTACCAAAATATTATTTCAAACCATTTCCATCCTTTTATGACCTAGTCATCTTCTAAAGCAGAGATCCTCAGTCCTGGTCCCCGAGGGCAGGTCCTGCAAGTCTTCCGAGTATCCCTGCTGGAACACACCTGACTCTGACAAGCTCTGCACATGTCTGCTAAATAAAAACTGATTTGAATCAGGTGTGTTTCAGTAAGGACACTTGGACCTGCAGGGCACCGGCTCTCGAGGACCAGGACAGAGGATTCCTGTTCTAAAGGCTACTTCCAGCAGGAAAAAGCAACATGACACAAATCTTAGATCATCTCCAACTGGTTTCTTGAACAAAAGCATTGAACTCCAATTATTATAACTTTCCACCCTCAATCCAATAGAGCCTCTTTGTGATGAGGTGGAAAGGGAGATTCTCTTGGATCTGAACCCAACAAATCTGCATAAAAGGTGTGATGCCATCATGTCAATATGAAGCAAAATCTCTGTTGTAAGTTTCCAACACCTTACTGAGTTAATATCAGTAAGAACTTAGGAAACTCCAAATAAGCAGAAGGGGATCCAACCTCAAGTAGCAGGTAATGATACTGTTTTAACCTAATTTGCTTTGAGATAAACTAATGAGATGGAAGGAGCTGCCTGAAGCTACACCTTCATCACAAATGTTGCATTTACACAACTCACAAATTTCTGTTCAGAGTTCGTAACATAATAAAAAAAGACAACAACACTAACAATAATAACAAGCAGCTCAGTTATAGAAGAAAAATAATGGCAATGCTCAAACATACACTTGTTCAGGTGAAACTGCGCAACACGTGAGAATTGTAAATAATGCCGTCAGAGATGAATAACCTGATTCTGACTAAGCAGCCCAACAATGTCATACCATTCATGCCTGCATGGGGGCAAATACATAGGAGAAAAGGATGGTTTGTAAAGGCCTTTGGTCGGGGGAGAGAGCTGGTCCCACGGCTTGCATGCACCAACCTCTAATCCCTCTAACATACCTCTTATTGGATTCTGGATCCACAAGATGCCACCGATTAGGTGAGGAGACTGACCGAGCATCCCGAATCACACTGACTGTGCTGGCCTGTTTATCCAACTTAAATGTCCCGCACGAACCCCTCAAATGACTGTTTGTTGACAATCACGGGGAGAAACGTGAGACTTCCTCAGTACACATGTCTTAACACCTTCCGCCAGATAAGGACCCTCAATCCTGCTGGTTCTGAGGAAGAATGCGCGCACAGGATGCGTTCTGTTGCATCACCAACCAGAAAAGCCCCTGAATAATGTTGTCCTATAACATAATAGCTTTGCTTTCCACTTCTGCGCGTCTTTAATGTCTTGTCTTCCACAGAACACACGGTGGCAAAGATCTCCCAGACCTGTTAACCGACCGTCTCCAAACCGCAGAGCCGCGAGCAGCGACCGCGCGGTGCCAGAGTAAAGACAGCCTAGCTGCGTTCACACGAACTGTTCTGCTGATCATGGAGCAGAACAGTGAACGCATCCACTTACAGTGGGAATAATTACAGGGGATGACAGGACTCGGTGTGTATTGCTATGAGAAGGGACCTCACCGCCACCCAATCACAGCTGACCCTGCTGCGTCCGCGTTGAGCCTCTCAAACCTTATTCTCGTCAACTGTAACTGCGATCTTTGAAATGACAAAAAAGTGAAGCCTTACCTTCGACAGCCATTGTGCTACTCCACAGATCTGGGCATCACTTGTGAAGGGAGCAGACGAAATGGAAAAGTCAACACGCGCTCATTGTGGCTTGTTGTTTGGCGTGTTATCATCAGTTTGCTGCGGGCGAGCCGGAGCGCACAGCTGCTGCCGCTGTGCCTCAAAGCATCCTGGGAAGTGTAGGCTCAGCGCTTTCTGGAAGATCACAGAAGGACAAGTTAAATCAGTTTTTGCAGAGAGAGCAGTTTGGAAGGAGTCTGTTCTCCTCACGCCCACCCCCTCCTTGTGTGGATGGTGAGTTTGCAGATATCCAAATGAAAAGGGCACTGCAATATATCAAACATTCCAATATGCCCCAGTCTGCTGATGAAAGGTGCACATCAGCGTTTCATCCATTTATGTCCTATGCCAGTCCATTATTGGTGCAAAATAAATACAACAAACATCAAAGCTCGCACAATGATTAACTTAAAATGACCTCACATGCACGTGTTTGGAATACAGGAAGAAGTCATGTTATGCATGTAGGATCCAAACTCCATACAGGCTCTAGGATAGTCTTGCTGGGAGGCCATATATTTACATGCATGCTTTCTTTAGGAAAAGGAAGTCATTGGTGTGTTTGACCATGAAAAGGTGGAGATGTGCCATCTTACAGCTATCAGCAGTTTGTTTCTGCTTTGAGGATGAGACGTCTTTACAGCTCTGTAGATTCTGTAGAAATTTTGTGTGTTGCTTTTCTAAAACATTTTTTCATATGCAAAAAAAGAGCCACATTGAGATTAGTTGTTTTTTATTTGTTTGTTTTTGTCATCACTGTTTCTCTTCCATACAGAAGATGCAGAGCTTCTGACCAATTTAAGCTGAGTTGAACATGCAGGAACAAATCAGGTCAGCAAGTACTTTGTGAAGTACAATATATTATAATTTTCTGATAGTTTTCAGCAGTTTTTTCCCCTCTTTTTAAGCATATAAAAATCTGCAGAATAATAGAGCCTAAATTCCACTTTTAAGGAAGCAAATAAGTTTCTGTGCATCACATCTCTGCTGACCTCTTCTGGTCCAACAACACCCTGGTTTTCTTTTAAGATGGCACAACATTTGCTCAACATCCTGAAAGTTCTCTGAAAATACAACCTGGGAAATAGCTGCTGTAAACCTTTCCTCGGCTGCTCTGTGGAGTGTTCTGTTTGACTGTCTGTGTGAGTGGTATGCTGGCTGCTCAGCTGCAGACTGACGAACCCTGCAGAAAGTAATCATTACAGCACAAAAAAAACCCACAGTTGCTCTGTTCCTCCTCTAGATGCTATTTGCATGCAGATCTCGCTGTTTGAGCGAGAACACCTCTCATCTCTGACCCCTCCCGTCCAGCTCATCACCTGTTTGATGTTCTGCCCTCCAGACAGAGCTACAGATCAATCAAATCACACACATTCACACTCACTGCCAGCTTCCTCCTGGAGCACTCACCCTGTCCCTAAAACATTAAGAAACAATCAGTTATAAATAGAAACATAACCTTCCGGTTTAACATTTTGTGTATTTTTAACTTGGCATAGCTGATATTTTTGTGCAAAATTGCATTATTCAAAGATCTTTTTTATTCTTATCCATACACTGTTTTTATGAAGAGCCCTTTAATTTCATTATATGCTCAGAAACAATATAAGCTGTTCTGGTTCTGGCTCTAATATTGATTTGGAGCTGATTGACTCCTTTATAAAATCACATTTTTTGTTAATTTCACCTCATGACATAATAAATTATTTAATTTACAAAAGGGCTTGTTTGGGAGACTCAAAGATTGCAACATTGCACTCTGCCTCAATCAGAGGCCTCTCAGCAAGGGTTTCTCATAAAGACAAAAGCTAAAACAAAACACTTTAGATTGAAGTCGATAAGAGGATGCGAATTTAATGGATTTCTTACAGAGAACAGAATCAAAAGTCATAAAAGACGTTGAACTTGCAACAGTAAAAATGTGTAAATTCTCTTGTCTCTTTCTTTGGCGGGTCATTCAAACAGTTTGTGAAACAATAAAATATGAACTGTTGGGTGAGCTGATTGCATGATGTTTAGTCTATACCACAACTTTGTATTGTAATTTGTTTATTCCATTCTTTCCATCTTGTATATAATAAGAGAAAAAAGCAGGAGAATGTTGTTGTTTTTTTACTGTAGAATTTAATGCTGATGTTTATAAATACTCATAACTGTGCAAAAAATCTTTTTGTAAGTGTGTGTAAATGTGTACAAAGGGGGCCTATGGGAGTTATGTGAGGTTTTTGTATTTCTAGGACAAGACTGGTAGTACTGGTTATACAACTGTACTTTTTTAACCTGTTTGTAGCAGTCAGCCTTGAACTGTATCTGTGGATTGTGAAGTGATGAAAAGATTAGATAGTATGAGGAAGTCTTTGCTCTTGCTCACTTACAATGATTTGCAGCATTCTCAGCTGTTTTTCCATATCTTTCTCTCTTACCTCTTTGCAAGTTGTTAAATGTTTACTTTCTTACTGTCATAATGAATTTTGCATCTTTGTGAAGTCAGTCATGAGCCTAAAGAGACTAAAATAGATCAGCCAGGTATGTATAAAACAAAGAAGAGGAATAAATAGAACTGAAGACATATTCTGAAAATATATGCAAGCTGTCAAATATGCAATGAAAAAAACAGTCTTCTGTTTTTTTTAAACAGCACTAGCAGAAATAGACACCTGATGAAGATTTTTGTGAACTTTAAGACTTTTGAATATGGTTGTTCTGGCAAATACATAAATCCCATGTATCTTTCACCAGGTCAAGAAAACCATCGATTACAAGGAAGATTACAAGACACCTGTAGAAAATGTGATACAGTTCACATCTAAGCTGTGGATTCTGGTGAAGTTCCCTGCTGAAGTTTTTGGTTTATGGCTAATACTCTATAAAACATTTAATTTGATAAGTGATCATATGTTTTAAAAAAAAGGGGAATAACCAGCATAACTAGAAGGATATTACAAATGTGTTGTTTTCTGAATACAGAGCTTAAACTTATCTTAATCTTAGCTTAATTTTGTAACATTTCCAAGCTTTAGGTACAACTGTAGTCGTTTGTAACAATAGTTCATTATATAAGATTCTTTATTGTTGTCAAGCAATATATTATTTTAGTTCAATTCATCTTTATTTGCATCACACCACCACACAACAATCTCATATCAGGGAGCCTTACAGAGACTACAGACAATACACAAAGAACCCATAAGCTGAAATGAAATGTTTCACACCAGCTTCCAACACTACAAGTGCTAAATAACAGAATAAAAATAAAATAGAGGAAAAATAGTTCAGTTGTAATATATAGTAAAAAGACCTTGCCAAAGCAAATCAGTACCTGTTTTATTTTAAATGAAAACGTTATTGTCATTGCAACAAGTACAACAAAATTTAAAAAATAATTTAGCATATCGGTGCGAGCCTCCTATTGGATAATTACTCTTTGAACAATTATCATTTTTCAACTATATTGGTGTAAGAAGTAGTTTGTCTTTTCCTAAGCAACCTATACAAAGATAAATCACATGGTTGTTGAAAGGATGTTTTCTGTTTAAGAAGCATCAAATCACTGGTATGCAATGGAAACATCCAGCTTAGTGGGAAGTTATTGTCTTTAAAGAAGAAATGTTGGAAAAAATCCTGAATTATAATGATCAGCAATCATTAAAACATTTAATTAAATCAAATTGAACAAACAAACAAAAAAACAACAGTTGAATTCAAGACTTAAATAAAAATTAAGAACATTTTCATTTTCTCTCTGTGGTCTGGTTTTGTGTGAAAAGTTCCAGAATCAGCTTGATGCCTCCCTCAAGCCTTTCTGAATACCTCAGAGCCCATTTTCACTTAGACTATTTCCTTGTTGTTTCTGCTATTTCACTGATTACATCACATGACAGAGTCTTCTCCAGGAAGGTGAGTAGAAGGAATGTAAGCTCACACCCAATGCATTCACACTTATCATTAGAACAGAAAGAGCAAAATACATTTCCTGCTAATCTGCTCACACCAGAAACTTCAAGCAACAAAAATGTTTTCTTTTTGTTTATTTTAATTTTTTACATTTCTTAACCTCTTGCCACACAATGCTGTTGACTTGTGTTGACAAATCAAACCATTGTATACTTTTCACCTTCACTTTTACTTTGAAAGTTCAGTAATGACTATAATGATCCAGTAGTTCTTGAAGTACTTTTTAAATGTATTTCGTTGATCAGTATTTTGAGTGACAGAAAGTTTTTAAATGATTTTAGTAAGAGGTCAAAGAAGAAAATCTAATCAAATGTAACGTCATGTTAATTTTCTAATCGCACAAAGACTTAATCTTGTTTCTCGCTGTTATCAGAATAAGTTCTGCAGGAATTATAAAATGGATCAAAACAAAACAAATATTGCATGTCAGCCTTAACCTTGCAAAGCCAAGTGTATCATATCTAATACATCAGGTTTCTGAGGCACTTAACATCACTTGATGGTAGAAATGTTACTCAAAATCTTGTTTTGGACTAGATGATACTGGTTTCCTGCTCCCTGATGGACACCAGAAAGCAGACGAACACATTGTAACAAATTTGGTTATAGCAGATTTTGTGGCTTCATGTTTTCACAACAACTGCACAATTGCACAAAACAGTAATGCTTTGAAGCTTAAAAATCCTGTCAGATTTTATAGTTACATTCTTATTAGTTCTATCGTTAGTGTCAACTAAGTAAAATCACAAAAAAATATTTTTTGAAAAAAATCAAGGAAGATCAAAAATTCTTAAAAAAGTAAAAAAAACAAAAAACTTTTTTCATGAAGTATGGAAAATAAACTGGCTGAACAGGAACAACTTTGACTGGTAAGAGAGGAGGAAACAACTTTCATAAGGTATCAAGTTCTTAACATTGAGGTCCTCAATGCTTGTTCGTATCATTAGAATAAAATATTTCCCTTTTGCAAGGAACAACTTGAAATAGCTTTAATGAATGCAAGGCGCTGTTCTAGTTCTTTATACAGTAAAAGCCGTGATGCTAAAATTTTGCAAGGGTCTTACAATTACCCTTTAGCCTCCATTTGTTTGTATGTTTTAATAATTTCATGCACTGACACAGAAAATATATATTTCTTTCTTTTCCCCAGAGAATAAAATACATCTATCATGTCAAATTTTTTTTGAGTAACTTTTCAATTGCACAATTCTATTTTTTTTATATTAAGATTCATTCTAATAATAACTCATTTGGATAATTCTTTAAATGTTTTCTGCAATTTTATCTGGAAGAATTAAAAAGACTGTTGATTTAGATCATTTGTTTTTGGAGTCGATTGCTTCTAAAAGTTAGCTTCTAAGAAGAGAAATTCATGAAGTATTTCCATATTGTTTCCTACAGAAAAGAATACCAAAACTTGAATTCCATGCTGCTTGATCCAATTCAGGGTCACATGGGGGTTGGAGTCTATCCTAGTTATTAGCAGGCGAGATGCTGGGTATACCCTGTACAGGTTGCCAGTCCATCGCAGCAAAACGAGAACTCAGGTAACCAATCTTTGTAAAAGCAACAATGCTCTTCTTATTTGTTACTGCTGTTGGCTCCCAAACTCACAGGTCCCAGTTATTCCTGAACATCTGTTAGTGAAGGAATGTAATGAATTAGCAAATATTTGTCAAAGGTAAAATTGAGGCAATTTTGCCAGTGGTTTGTGTTCACACATCCAATCAAGGACCTGGATTGTGTTTGGAATACTAATCCAGTACATATAATATTTGATTACGGTTATGCCCAAGTTCAGTCCTCGAGATTTAAAATCCTGCAGCTTAAAAGCATCCTTTCTCCAACACACCTGAATCAAAACAATAGCAGTCCTCTGCAGAGTTGAATGACGTGGAAATCTGATCCATTTGATTCAGTTGTATTAGATATGGGATGCATCAAAAGTTGCAGAATCATTTTAGGACTGGACTTCTATTAAGAGGTCTATTATATGGATTTTAATTTCAGTAAATTACTGACAAAGTTAAAGTTGACAAATGGAAACAATGATTAGAACTTTATTATTATTATTCTGCAGCTAAATTTAAAAAAATTTCTGGAGAAAACAAATTAGTCTCACGAGTCATCCAGGAAATACATTTACAACTTTATATTTCTGGCTTTCTTGTATTAATTTTGTGCTTTTTAAGTATTTTGCCAGTGTTTTTTGTTTCTCTGGATTGTTGCACTTTCATTTAAGTTTAAAAACTTCTTTTTTAAAAACAAATTTTTGCAACACAAATACTTTATTAGGTTGTTTGTGTGAAATTCAGCAGCATTTGTGCCGCCTCTTGGTCCTGCATATGAAATTGTTGCTGTTTTGCTGGTGGGACTTTCTAAAATCTAAAGCATCATAATAACACTAAATTCAATTCAATTTAGCTTTAACTTCATAACAATGTCATATAACAACACTTTATGGAAACATGAATTCATCAGTTCAAGTTGCTGGCATAATGCCAATGCTAAATGTTAGCCACTGTATAGTGATCACTGTATAGCTTTTTTTTTTTCTCTCTCCACCAACTCAAAGCAACCATCATAACCTCCTGTCTATGTGTGGTCCTGGAATAATTATTATTATGTTTC
>JBAMHX010000019.1:18862146-18872993 GCA_037177515.1 Pseudomugil tenellus
TTCATTCATTCATTCATTCATTCATTCATTCATTCATTCATTCATTCATTCATTCATTCATTCATTCATTCTTTTTCTCTTCTTTTTTTGTTTGTAGCTCCAGCACCTAATCCGGTGACAGCACCTGGTACGATCCATCTTGTATTTTGCTCAACATTTGTTTCTGTTTTAATAAGAGTATAAATGAAAGTCACTTACCTACCTGGTTGATTGCAGAGCCTGCAGTAGCTGCTGCAAACAGTGTGGAGGAAGAAGACGGTGAGACAAAAATACACTGGAAAATTTGACCCATTAAGTATGTTTTAAAGGGTTTTTCCACTTTCAACATCTTTGAGGAGAACAGAAAAATCCTTACATTTCCATCTTGCCTGTAAATTATGCACTCTGAAGAGAGAACATTTTCTTTGAACCACAGCAAGACACTAATAAAAAAAAACTAAGAGACTTCATAGCTGTCTGATATTTGCTATACAACATAACAAAACTGTATAAATAACAGAGGAATCTATCCATCCATCCATTTTCTGTCGCTTATCCTGGGTCGGGTTGAGAGGGCAGCAGCCTAAGGGGGGAAGCCCAGACTTCTTTCCTCCAGTACATTTGCCAGCTCACTGGGGGGGAATCCTTAGGCATCCCTTGAAATCCCTTTAAAAGTATTTAATGCTCATTATGGAGATAAACATATTACCTCATCACCCATTTTCACATATAAAAATGTTGAGAGACAAAAAAAGAGATTGTCACATTTTTTTATTTTTGTGCTCCAGATGTTTGAACTTACTCACTTTTCTTTTAAACTCTTGTTCTTGCAGAAGATGAAAACAGCAACTCTGATGAGGGCGGAAAGAAAAAGTTCAGCTCCCGCTCAGCTAAACGTCAGAGCCCCGCCCACATCCAACACAGCCCCGCCCACATTATTCAAATCCCCATCCTCCCACCACAACCAATCATTCCTCAGCCAAAAGCTCTGGTGAGGAGCCGAGCATCCAAGAGAAGATCCAGGACCAACCGCCGCCAGATCTAAACCAAAATGAACCCAAAGTAACCCTGGACACACAACCATGTAATCTATTACACACGGAGACAAGTCTCTCTCTCATACACACACTTACATCATCACATGTAGTCACAATAACTTATATGTAAACATTAAACAAGAGACACACATGCAGCAGGTTCAGCCTCAGATAGTCTCCAATTATTGCAAACTAATCAAGCCATCTGATTGGTTGACCAGAGCAAAAACAGGTGTCTGCAATACAGGGGTCTTATTCAAGTTTACCAGCGTGTTACACTCCACCTGAAACCAAACAAAGCTGGTCTACTCAAAGATGAGGTTGTGTTATTTAAATCACAGCTGTGAAACAAATTTACATTTTGTAAGTTTGTGTTTGATTCCTAAAGGAAACTAACATCGAGCTTTATCAAACAATTTAGATTAGAGACAAAAAAATGTTATGTGACACTTTAAATTCAAAATGGAGATTTATTTTATTGGTATGTGTAAGGATTTTTGCTTCTTGAACTCCAACAGACCTCAGAGTATTAAATCTGCTCAGTTTATCTGTTTTGTTTTTTTTTTTGTTTGCTGTATTCTTACATAAGATTGTGAAACATTTAAACCACACTATTCTGTTTGTTTCTTGTGTCCTATTTTAATAAAATTAAAATGAACTTAAACTTTAACTCATCTCAGTTGTTCCTGTCAGGATCAAGTGATCAGACTGAAAATGAGGAAATAAAAAAAGACTTTCAAAGGCTCCATCATGCATTTCATTCCAACATCATAACTTATTTTGGGATCAGAACTGTGTGAGGTTCAGAAAGTTTATTATGACCTTCATTGTATGTTTTATCAACTTGCTACAGGAAAAAACAGGGTGATCAGACAACACCTGATGCTGATGAGAGGCTAAATCTAAATAAATCTTTGCATATTGTTCTATGTTCTATGTTGTACCCTTCTGCATACCAATGTCAGACTTCAGTATGGCTCCTGTTTATTCCACTCAGACAAGCCTTTTCCCGTTTCCTCATATCTTAATAATGCACATTCTCATTAAATTCTCACCTTTTGATTTTTTTTCCCTTGGCACATAGACCTTCAAGAAGAGTGTTTGATTCTGCTGCATTGTGACATCATGCATCTCTCAGTATTTGCTTAAGAAACAGAGAGATGGGCAGCAAAGGAATTCCTACTAAAACTTGAAGAATTTTGTGATTTAATATCTAATCATTGATATTTCCATCTAAATTAATATTATTCTTAACCTGAGAAGTTGGTCTTTATTTCTCATCAAATGCAAACAACTTTGAATATGCGTGATGGACAAATGAAGTCATGCTGATCTCTCAGAGAACACCTGCCAGGATTTAATGTCTGCAGTCTGGTTGTTTAAAATAATGCAAAAAACTGTTCAGTTTAAGTTACGGAAGTGACAATATTAAACATATTTTCTCAAATGCATATCTAGCTAACAGAAATAAAGACTCAAAGAAGATATTAGCAAAGAAATCTACAAGTTGTTTAAATCACTGAAAGATCTTTGGGAATTTATAACCTAAGGTTTAGCATTCTGTTTTTGCCATCTTGACTTTTCTGAACATATTTACATATAAGCATATAAGCATATGGAGAGTTACAAAACCCAAGGAAGCTGTATGGATAAAAATCCATTCTTAAAAACATACAAGACGAGAATCCATTCAATTATTTAGAAAAAATAGATTAAACAACTTTACTTTCTACTTAGGAAATCTACAGTGTTACATTGTAAGTCTTGCATTAGTTCTTAGCAGCAAACTGTTTTCAGGAACATTTTAAGAGATTTTCTTATTCAAAGACCTGTTCCCCTGACCCACTTGCTAGTATCTGCATCTTAATAAAGAGCCTGTTTGTTCTTCTGTTATTTTTCCCATAGCAACAGAGATTAAGTCTATGATTTGATTCTACTTACATTTATTAAACCTCTCCATGTGTAAGGTTGACCTCACAGATATGTAGCATTATCATTTTAACAAATGCTGAAAGGGAAAAAACAGACTAATACCATGAAGATGCTGGGAATCACTCTTAGCCTCATATCACTGATTGTGAGTTACATCTAGGATACACACTGTGGCGAGGTTATATCTATAGAACTGCATGTTGTTGACACACTGGATTGTTTTTACTTACAGAGCATTCAGTCTAATGAGGATACATTAAAAAGTTCACAGCAATAATAATACTACTATTGCTGTTACATAAACACAACTTTAAAATAAAGATGTTCCATATTTGCAATCTCAGCTTATTGTGTGACAAGTATGAATTGTTTGAGGGTGTAGCATCTATCCCTTTACCCGATGCGACTAACTCCTGGACGATGGAAGCAAATTTCTTTGATCCCAGTCTGCGTCACTTCAGATAGAAAGAAAAAAACTTTTGATTTGACTGATGAGAAACTAAAAAGAGGTTTTTCCACAGGCTAATGCTTGGTTTTAGGGTTAGGTGAGGGGTTAAGGTGAGGGGTTAGGGTGTCTTTAGGATAAGTGTCCCTAAAAAGATAGATGAGAAAAATGCGTATGTGCGGGTTTGTGTAAGGGGGGGGGGTGGGGGGGGGCTTTTTATGTGTCAGCTGGAACATACTTGTTTAGTTAAAGTTTGTTGCTGCAGAGACGAAACAGGAGCCAACATGAAACAAAGCAAACCTCCAGAGAAACAGCAGCTCACTTTCTTCACATGCTTGCAGAGAGTTATCAGTGAAGGTAGCAACAGACTGGGAAGGAGTCTGGCACAGGGTTTGAAGCAAGCTCCCTTTTGTCTTCCTAAAACATAGTTTAATGTATTATTCAGCTTTCTGATTGTAACCTATGCTGTATTTAATCCAATGACCAGACGAATTTGTTTGTCCTGCCGAATGCTAATGTCGAATGTAATGACTACCAGTCAAGATGGAATTACAGACACAAAACAACGGTCGCGAAAAAAGCCGACAAGCACACAAACAGACGCACTTAGCGATGTGGGAGAGGTTCAGAATGTACACAACGATCAGAGATATTATGAAGTTACTAACAATCAGAGCTGAAGAAACTACATCAGTGTTGGTTCTGAAGCTACGGTCCGGATCACTATTAATACCAACACTACGGCTAATTACTACTCCAGCTTTTAGTCACAATTTGAGCCCAACTCTCCTCACTTTGAACCTCAAGGAAGAAGGTACAACAAAAGTATCTACTCGGTATGCAATATCTACAGTGGAAACATCCTGAAGCCAGCAGAGCCGAGAAAAGAGAAAAGCATTATAAACATCCTTTTTCACGTCAGTTTTGATGATAGTATTTTAATTAGTAGCTCAACAAGAGCAATACTACTTCACTTTCTTCTGCAGAGGAGGAAAAGGCATACAAAGTATCTGAGACGGGAGGGAGAAGATGGGCATGTGCATCATGGCGACGGGAGAAGGTAACGAGAATAAGGTGTTTACATGGTTATTTTGCATCACAGGTTGAACTTTTATTCAGAGTTAAAGTTCATGTAAACGTTAAAGTTCAGTTTGACACTGGATTTTAGGATGCCATCTCTCTTAAATGGTTTTTAGCAGTGCTGGCCCAAGCCTTTACAGGGCCCTGGTTTGGGGCGGGGCCTGAAGTAGCAACATACTTGGGTCACCCATCCCTGCTCAGTAGTGATTATCTTAAATGTTTGTTTTAGCCCAGCATACACTTTGTATATTTTAATGGCAACCATCATTTTTGTTGTTGTTTAATAATTTTTTCTGTTTTAACCAGTGACTTTTCCCTGAATATTTATGTCTGACATCACATTCTGATATTCAAACATCACCCAAAATGTTTTTGAAGTCTGTTTAAGCAAGACGACTGGCTGAAACTGAATCCTCCAAAGGAATAAAATAGTCATACTTGAAATTTAAATCCTATTTAATGACATTTAATGACACACTTTATTTACTAACATTATATTATAATTTTGCATGTTGCCTCACAGACCTTTTTTTTCAGAGAAATGAAACTTCAACAGACTCTGTGGCTCTCAGGTTGTCGCAGTTGTACAGATGATTTATTGGCTTCGGCTGAGTCACAAACCTTATTAGAGGCTGTTAGCATGCTAATGCACACGTGCATTAACACACAAGCCCACGCGCATTAACACAAATTAACACATCAACACACTGACAGATTTATTCCAGTCTTTCTTCACTGTGGTTTTGTCCTTAGTTGACCAGAGCTGGTCAAATGGCTTGGAGAACAGTCGTTTGGATCGCTTTAGGTTTTTACTTTAAAACAAACTATCATCAGAAAGACAGAAAATGGATTCAGTGTTTGAAACACCTGTTGGTATTTATTTTTGTCTATGACCTATATAATAACACCAGACTGCTATTAGATAAAATACCAACAGGAAGTCAAACAGTTGGCATCTCTGTTAGTTGGATAGAAGAACAAAGCAAAAAAAAAGTAATAAGGAAAAAGGAAAAGTTGCTTTCCTGCCAGGTTGAAAGCATTTACAAGCAGTTGGAAAAGACAAGCAAATGCTGTGATAAAACACACACTGTAAACATTTTTATCCTGAATATTCAAACAACAAACTTTAAAGATCATCACAATTATTCATTTTAGAAAAGCTACATTGCTAAATTGAATTCTTAATTCTAGTTTCTCTGTATCCAAGTAATAGTCAACATGTCTGCTATGATGTTTTCCCAGCTAAACTAAGCTTAATTCTGTCAGAAATAAACAATGCAAAGCTAATGATAATAAACTACTAGAGACATCCAGGTTGAAAAAAAACGCAAAAGAACACAGCCTCATTTAGCATCTAGTCCAACTATCTTCAGTGAGAAGGCATTTTTTTAGGGGAGAGTTTGGAGAAGAGAGAGGGAAAGTAAAGAACAAAAATGATATAAAATCTGAAAGACAAAAGAACACAAATATTTGTATCAATACAAGAAAAATCCAGGCATCCTGCTGCTACACTTAGAAAACCAGCAGAAAACATTGTCTCTAGTTGATTTTCTGGTTCTCAGGTGCACTTTTGAGTAGGCAAACAGAGAAACATCAACTTGACTTTTGGTAATTAAACCAGTAGAACCATTAATAACTGCCATATATGTCAGGGTAAAACGCTGGAAAAAAGTCTGATTTACAATAATTTTATATTTGGCCGTGATCAGAACACGATTTCCCCCTTAAATGGTACTTTGACAAACAGGAAGGTCCAGAGCTGTGAGAACACTTTATAGTGTGCATGTCCAATCTCCAAGTATGCAAGAATTACTTATATCATTCTCTCAAATTATAAGTTATTCTTTCGAGATCATTTTGAAAGTAAAGGATGGAGCATGCCTCCCGACTCATACATGAGGTGACCTTGGACAGTAATCACCATTTTATTTCAATGTTTCATCCGAGAAGAAAAGATTATCTATGTTACATTGCACTAAATAATCACTTTGTCCTCCTTACAGGACTAGCACACTGATAAAGTTGCACAATCTACTTGAAAACTGATATATAAATTATACACACACTCAATGTGACATCACCTACAACATTTTTTAATCATTCAGTTTATTATGTATTTATTGCTATCTTGGACTACCTGACTACCAGAACTGGATCTGACAACAAATGTGGGAATCCTTGAGGCTACAGAAAAAATATATATTAATTTTGGGAACTCATTAAAAGAATGCGCCACAACAAACACCAACATTGTTACGGAGAGAATCATTTCCTGATTGCCAGGCTTCTGAAAGTGAACACAATTAATTAACAAAGGCCTTGATTAATTCAGTGTGAACAAGGAAAGGTGCAATAAAAAATTGTGTGTGTGTGTGTGCGTGTGTGTGTGTGTGTGTGTGTGTAGGTGTGTGTGTGTGTGTGTGTGTGTGTGTGTGTGTGTGGTAGGTTTTCTTTGCAGCATAACACCAATCATTTTGCTTTCAGCTGAAAGTACTCAGACACATCACTGCGAGCCTAAAGGCCGTTTTCCCAGCAGCCCATTCAGATCCATCGTCCTTCACTGTAACAAATCCATCTAAAACATTATTTTTCCTCAGACTCCCAATTGGTGTCACGGTCTCGGGAGGATGGTGATTCAAATGCAGGCTAGAGAGGCAGCAGGGATGCAGGTTAACTCATTTTATTTATTTATTTTTTTACATATAAAAACATGACTTAAGCCAACGGAATCTAATGCGTAACAAACATAAAGGAACCGCAGAACAAACCAATGAACCTGCAACCAGAACTGAGACACCAAAGAACTTTAAAGAAACCAGACTCAACTAAACAAGACACAGGTGAACCTAATCTAATCAATACAAACAGATGCAAACAGGAAATAAAGCTGAAATAGAAAACACAAAGGGCAAAACAGGAATATCACAAAATAAAACACAAAGTCCAAACCATGACAGTTTGGTCAGACTCTGTTCTAAACGCAGAAGAAAACACTTTGCTAATTAGCTGTCTGCAGCGTTCATTCTTCCTTTTTGTTCTTTTACACCAGAAAGCTGCACCAACACCAGTCACCTTTCAGGGTTAATGAGCCAAAGTGCTTCCGGTACTGGTTTGAAACCAGTCCTTTCTGTTTTGAACAGCAAAGCAGTGGTTCCAGCATCCAAACATACGACCTTGGTTTTCACTCTTTTTCCTGCTGTTTAGTGTTTTAGTCGCGTCACCAAAAGCTTCTCAGTTTGCATCATAAATACTTATTTATCTTTTAAGTGAAATTTTGAAAACAAAGCCAGTTTTTAGATATTAAACAAATTCAACTGCCTCCACTACTAACCTCACAACTGACCTGGAACTTACTGGTTAAATAGGCAGTTGGGATAAATCTGGTTACTATCTTAAATGTAAAACAAAGATAATAACTGTCTTAAATCTGAGTGGGGTTTAACCCCACCACCTCATCCTGTATGACTCTTTGTTGACACAAAGATGCACATGTGAGCATGTGTCTGTTAGTTTTGCTGTGCGTCTGCGTCATCGCCATCGGCAGATTCCATCAACATCTTTTTCCAATTCTAACTTGCATAATCGACACCCTGTCAGTGAATGTGTTGGTTCTGTCTGTCTGACTGGCTGTTGAGAAGAGTAAATAACAACACAGGAAGGGTGAAGGCAGCAACAGAAGTATAACATGTAACTGAAGATTTCACACTAAATCTCTTCTGAAATATCATCTTCGTTTCACCACAATAGGCAACAACTTTCTCACCAACATTGCAACATGTAGAAACTAAATGTCAACTGGTCAACATGAGTGAAGCGAGACCAGTTCTGCTTGACAGTGTTAAAAAACAATTTGCACCCTGCCATGTGTTATTTACTCAGTCTTTCACATTTGTGTATATATTTAACATATTCTTCTGCTTCTTTCTGCACAGCCATGCTGCGCAATTTTCACTTTATAAAACCAAATGTATCATATTTGATACATATAGTTTCTGAGACATTTTGCATCACTTTATGTTCAAAACTTTATTCAAAACCTGTTGAAGACTGTCTGATACTGGTGAACTGGTGAACACCAAAAAGGAAAATACACCACAACAATGTTGACTTATCACACGGTTATAAATAGTAAAAATACCTAAATATAATTTTTTAGCAGATTTTGTTAAAAGGTCAAATAAAGTCTAGATTACAAAAATTAAACTTTTCACCCGAGATGTTCTTAGGTTGGGGTTTAAAGGGTTAAATGAACCCTGACAACCAAAGAAGTGAATTGTAGAATATGTCATAGCACAGAGAGCTCCCACTGGACAGATTCCAGTGAAAAACACATTGAGATTTTGAGACTTGGTGTTGCTTCACTGTTTACTTGTGATGAATAAGCCATCTTAGGCCATGGCTAATATACGAGTCTGGTTTAACTCCTCTTTCTAGTTGGTTGTCATTTCAGGGAATTTTGCCGCTAGCAAGCAGTTGTAACTGCATGATGTTGTCCTGATGGACTGGCCCACAAAAGTGTAGAAACCAAACCAAAGAAATGAACATTTTTCAGAATTCCCCATCCTGCTGAACCAAGCCTGCCAGACTATCTTGGGGAGCATGTTCCCACGACGTCCTGTTCCAATTTGTTATTAAAGGTCCCATATTATGCAAAATGGACTTTTATGAGCTTTTAACCTTCTATAAGTGTTAATTATACCTTAAACGATCCCGGGAGCAGTTTTATTTTACATCCATGCGTTTTTGTAGTTTAATCACTTTAAAAAGAAGAATCCAGCTTAAGCAGAGCAAACGGCTCACTCTATCGCCGCACGCTGGACACTCCCTCCTGTCAGATTTACGGCTGAATTATTCAAAAGCATTTTGTAAGTGTAGTTACGAACATAAAAGATGAATAGACGCATAAAAAAGATCTCGCATAACTCTCCAGGTGCACTACTGCTGAGAGAAAAAAAAAACACAAACATGAACATTTTTAACCATTAAGTTCCATGAACTTGTTTCTCCCCGACGCTCCCTAACTTGATTTGCTTGAACAGATACTGTGCAAATAAGAAGTGCAAATGTCCCACTGATGTGTTGACTGTTGTTGGTACAAGTAAAACTAACAACAAAAGCAAGACTCACACTGAGGTAACTCACATATAAATGCTTCTGGTAAGCAGCCCAGTTTAATGAAGTAAAAGTATGAGGATCCTACCCCTAAAAATGTGTTTTTATTGAAAATATTTGCTTTTGCATCATTCTAAATTATCCAAGTGTGCTTGATTAATGTGAAGCCTTTTACTAAATGCTTTTTGACAACAGATATAATATATTGCATTAGTCTTATTTAAGATGTGTTTTTCTACACGTACCTCAGGGTTCATCCTTATACCAAACAGGGATGAAGCCCTTCTTCCTCATCACCACTGACCTGAAAATGAGCTGACTAAAGTGAAAGTGAAAAAAAGGTTGTATTTTTTTGTAGCAGCCATTGAATTTCAATATGTAACTTGTTTAAAAAAGAGGAAAAAAACATTTTTGTTCTTTTTAAGCAGCTGCTGTCCTTATTTGGTCATTGATACCATATCAGAGGATAGTTAGCATCATATCTGTGTTTACTTATTGTTTCTATGACACCATTTTTTCAGATCTGAACCTGTTCTGACTGTCTGGTATCTCATTTAGACAAACTCAGAAGTTCAAATAGTTCACTTCAGAGCATCCGGCGATTAAATGTGTCCTGCCCTTTCCATCGACATTTCTCCTCTGGATTTTCCTCCTTCACTGAACTTCAGCTGCTGCTCTTTGAAAACGTTCAAAACCCGATCAGATGGCAGCTCAAAGAACACCTGATCACACACACATGCTGTAATACACACACACACACAAGGGAGTTTTTTTACCATAAGGTTGAGTGAGTTACAAAGATAATATTCTGATTATTAGTGGAAATGCTATCTTAGAGGATGATGTCATCTGTGAGTGTCCATGACATCAACAAGGCATCATGTATTTACCTGAAAAATGCAAACCTGATATTAAAACCAAATGAGAATATAAGGATGAGAAACTCTGAATTAGGCCATGACGACTCAACAAGCATTTTGAATAGAAATTATCAGTATTTCCAGTTTTGATCCACATGTCTGGTTCAGGTTCTGCCCATTTGCACCATGTTCTTTGAAACTGATTGGTACCCTCACCAGTGTAGATCACAGCTTGTCCTATAAGACTTTATTGTGATCTGGGTTTTTTTACTGTACTGTTGTAAAAGATAAAAAAGTGAAACAAATATCTTATATCAGACATCAACACTGCAGCTCTGTACCCTCAGACTTCCTGACTCTGGTAACTAATCTCAACAACTTTTATTCATCCATCCATCCATC
>JBAMHX010000019.1:18879377-18890767 GCA_037177515.1 Pseudomugil tenellus
TCCATCCATCCATCCATCCATCCATCCATCCATCCATCCATCCATCCATCCATCCATCCATCCATCCATTCATCCATTCTCTGCCGCTTATCCGGGGTGGAATCACTGGGGCATCCTCTCCCCAGCCACAGGGAGGACGGTGTTTCTAGGGCAGCCGAGAGATATAATCCCTCCCAAAGGGACATGTCTGGGACATCGCACCAGGGAGGCGTCCAGGAGGCAGATGCCGCACTGATCCGCCTATCTATCTCACGCTGAATCCTTTCTATCACACATGAACAAAACCTCGAGATTCCTTCACTTGGGACAGAACCTCATTTCCGACCCAGAGAGGACACTACCTCATTTTCCGTCTGAGGACCACAATCTTGGATTTGGACCCTCCTCTCTGGGACCCTAGAGTAGACTTTACCATGGAGACAGAGGAGTTTGATCTCCCTGTAGTTGGCGCACACCCTCGCTCTCCTTAGAGAGGGAGACCACCACCCTAGTCCAAATCAAACACAACCAAACCAAAAGGAGAAGTCAAAATATTTTTTTTACATTTTTTTATTACTTATAATAATCTTTAATCATGTTCTTGTAACTGGGAACTACAGCTCTTAGATGAATGAGAAAATATTATTTGCAATACTTCTAAAGCAGAAATGTGGAGCATTTGCTGTATATCCCATGTAGACGACAAAACTTTAAGACATTCCCATAAAATTAAGTTAGTTAGGTTTTAAGATCCACATCAATTATCATAGTGTATAATATATGACTTGAACTTGTGTACTATTCTTAAGTAATTGTATAATATTTTATTTTTTACTTGTCTGGGTAAATTTAAATCATCATAAAGCAACATTAACATCATGTCATTTGATTCTACAGATGACAGCAAAGACACTGCTGAACCAACTGAAGGTAACCTTTCCTTTCACAAGTTTAGGTGTCTTTTCTCGTCTTTGTGGGTTTTTTACCTGTACTTTCCTTTCTTCCTGCTCACCTGCCCATATTTATTTGTGTTCTTCAGATATGGAGGAATCAGAGAAGCTCACCGAAACAGCAGGTCAGCATACATTTACATTTAGCTCCTAATTTTCCATTGTGCCCAGACATGGCAGCAAATCCTAAAACAACCACAACAATGATAAATAACCTGCTTGTTTGTAATGCAAACTTTCCAAGAATAGCTCTATAAAATATTTTAAGGAAATCCTTTAACATGTTTAGAAAATCATGACTGTATGTCTATACACATCATTAATGAATATTTATTTTTTATTTCATTTTCAAATGATGACCAGACTCTGTTGAAACAACTGAAGGTAACCACTCTCTATTCATTTATCTGTGAGCTTTGTATTGAAAAAGTTAAAAATATGCATATATCATATCTCATCTATCTCCCTTTTCATCTTACACTATCTTTACTTATCTGTATGTAACAGATGAGGCAACATCAGAGGAGACAACTGAATCACCAGGTCAGTAAAACTATTAGTGAGTTAATTAAACATCAAATTTAGAAAGTGCTGTGTGTAAAACAGCGAGTCTTTGCATAACTAATCTGTGGATAATGTTTTCTCTTACATTGTTTTCTAGAAACCACACCAGATGTAGCCATTGGAAGAAGTTTCAATGAAGAAGTCAGTGAAGGTGAGACTAATCAGGTTCCTTCTGAACAGACATAAAAAGATGCACAATGTGACAACAAGAGAACAAAACACACACACAGAAGAGATTAAACAACAATACAGAAATAAAAAAGCCGTAACTGCCACAAACATACATACACACTCATGCTAGAGTATGTTCCATCCTAATACACGTGTAAATCTGAGGATAAACAAGTTTTCTAACAAAGTTTCTATCATTACATCTGTTTTGATTCTTTCTTAAATTAATATGAAGAAACCTGGGTAAAGCAAAGGCAGATGTTTTAGCAATAATATTAGCCAATCATCAAAACAACAACTGGCATCATAAAACCTAATAACACGTTTATTTAATGTCACAAATTAAAGTAAAGATTCTGTTAAAGAAAGCAAAATTCACTTGTCTGTTTCTGTGTGGCCCATTTGTACTTTTGTCTATTAGATCACCTGATGCAACCTATAGTAGTTCTCTTCAATAATTAGACTATGCGCAACCTAGTAAAGTTCATTATTAAGTGTTTCTATTTCCTTCCAAAAACTTAAATTGAATCAAATGAGCTTAAAAGAGATTAATTCAGGAATGGTTTGTTGATCTTCAAAAGAAGCCTGTTTTGTTCTAAGACTTGGTGAAAGGTTGCTGAACGTATATTTTTTCTTAATCAATCTAAGTTTTTTTTTTTACTTTAAAACTCCTAAATGACCCTTTTTCTTAATCTATTGTGTGTAGATAATAGCAAGGAGACCATTGAAGATGAAGCAGGTGAGCAGTTTTTTATGTTTGTGGAATCAAATCTCTACCCATGTGCTTAGAATACATACACTAAATAAATCTACTTTATTCTGTGCAAACTTGTGCACTAAAGATATAATATACACTACCAGTCAAAAGTTTGGACACACTTTCTCACTGGATTTAATGGAAAGTGTATTTTCACTGGTAGTCTATACCATTATTTTTTTTTTTCTTTTTACACTTCTTGTTAGTTAATTGTAAATAATCTGTAGACTGTCAAAGACAGAAGGTTTGTTGAGACCTAACATAACCATGTCACATCTTCATGCAATATAGTTTTCTCCACAGATGTTCCCACATCGTCTGATGGTAATTCGCTTTTTCCCCTAACAGCCTCTAGTTTCCTTCTTCCCTCTTCTCTTACACACCTTTACTCTGATATCAATCATCTTAGGACTTCTTTCATCAGATCCAGTAAAGCAAGTTGCAGTCAAGCTGGCTGGAAACATCTGAGTGCTATAGGAGGAATAAGGAAGTTACATTCCAGAGATATAATTAGTAAAAATGTTTTTTGTCTCTCTGAATCAGAAGAGACAACTGAGATGAAGATTGTATTTACATTTCACGTGCAATTTTTGGATTTATTCTAAAATTAGAAGCAGAAACAAGGTTTTAAACAACAATAATTAAATCAGATGAGGCGTTTTATGCAACTCACAGATGGTTTCTTTCTGGTTGGTTCCTCACATCATTAACTTCCTGATACTTTTTTAAAGTATTTTACCACCTTAGACTCTTAGAATACTTACAAAATGTTTTATTCGGATATGAAGGACTAGCAAACATAAAACCCTGGTCTACTTTTATCACACATTACCTTATGATTAAAAAATATCATATTGTTTTTAATAAGACACAAAGCTATGTAACTTTAGTCCTGAAAGTCTTCTAAGGCATTTTCAGTCTGATAGTTTCTTTAATTTGCATCTTTCATGTTGAGATCCTTTCTGTAATAATTTTGTTAAACTTTTAATGTTTTGTCTTTGAAGAAGATGCCACTAACGACGACTCAAAGACAGAAGGTAATTACAGCTAATATTAGTCCTCAGTAGTGTTGATAACAGCACACAGAAACACTGGTGAATTATTTCTCCTTCATGAAGAAGTAAGAGATTACTACTTTCAGCTTCATCACCAACATTATCAGATTAATTGTTTCTATTAAAGCGACCTATACAGTAAATTTCCACAAAGAAACAAAAGCATGAGAAAAAACATGTTTTCGTGTATTTATTTCCTCATTTGTTTCAGATCCCATAGAGTCAGATGAGGCTGAAGAAATGGGTGAGTGTGTGTGGTTTGGCTCCACAAAAGCACACTGATCAACATGTACTGTAGGAGTGGACCGCAGCGGTCTCAGAGTCATTAACTCATTACTCATCCACAACCTTTCACATTTACGCTAAATTAAATGAAAACTTATTTACTATAACCAGCATTGCTGTGAATACTAATCAAGTCTCTTCTTGGTTTTTTGGATTGATGCAGTCCAAATCTGCACACGCAAACCTTTTTTCTCCCTTTAATCATTAAACTATATTTAGCCTTAGTTTTATATTTAAAAAAAGCTCGCAAACCGACCTTACAATACTTTTTCAATCATCTAATGATTATTTTTTTATTTTTACATCAGTGTAATGAAAAATAGCTGATTTGTCAGACGACCTGATGACTCATAGCATTTCGTAATGTTTTTGTAAAATCCCTTTGCAGTGATTAGCAGAAATAATTTCTTTTGTTTGTCTATTCTGTGGTTTGGCTTAAAGTAACTCAACTTACCATAACCAGTACTGTAACTGAAGTGGGATTCGTGAGTCATTCATATTTGCAATTGTTGGTCGGCTATACTGTTGGCTAAAACTGGCATTTTTTGGACCCCAAATAATATCTCCATATAATATTAAGTGCAATATGTTTCTAGACACAAATGCATGCAAAGGTTTTTCATTAATTAGAGATATTCTGATATTTCCATTTGATGGATTATTAAAGAATAAGAAAAAGTTCATATTAATATGAATTTAGTGACGGGAGGAAATTTGTTATAAAAGAATCTGAGTTTTTTCAGTAAAACTGTTTTCTATCAAAGAATATATGAAACACGAAAGCTCAATTCTTTATATTTGGGCTTTTTGTTGTGTGTGTGTGTGTGTGTGTGTATGTGTGTGTTGGGAAGAAGCAGGTGCGAGGTGGAATTAACACAACATCCAGGATTAAACTAGTACACAAATTAATTTAGCTACAGATTTATTACGTCCGATACTTTTACTAATGACACATTAATTGTTATAAGTTCACTTAAAAAGAAACTTTTTTGTGTTTTTTTTTTATTCCAACTCTCTCAGATGCAGGAAAGACAGCTGAACCAACAGGTCAGTGTCTGTCGATAATGAATGAACATAAATGTCATGTTTCTTAAATGAGGAACAGACATTGAGCTCATGAGAGCAGTTCCTTTATTTTTTTACTTCCTTTAACTCTTCGACCTGCTAGTCCTGTTTATTTTTAGGATATGTTTGAATTTGGGTGTTGATGTTTGATGTGTTGTGTGTTTGTAGATGACCAGAGTGAGGAGGCTGATGCCACAGAGAGTGACGGTGGTAAATGCTTTACATATTTATTCTTTTCAGACAATGAGAAGTGCTTCAGAAAAAAAGAGGAGTTTAATAATTCAAAGAACATTATTTTCCCTCATACGCAAAGCATGATTTAAAATAGGTTATATTTTTTGCAAAAAACTAAAGAAGAATTTCAGAGTTAAGTTTTATACAATAGCCGTCCAAAGTGACATTCTCATAACCAGTTGCATAAGTTTGTCACCAGTAAAACTCACAGTTTACTGCTTTAATGAATGAATTAGTTCAGCTTGTGGTTTATATCATGATAAGAATGTCTTCATTAAAGCAAAACGTCATTCATTCAAACTGAAATTTCAGTTGTTTGTGTGAAAGCTTCAAATGCAAATGCAAAATGCAACATAATTTCAGAATCCTCACACAGAACATGACAGATCTCATCTTCGTTTGTCTTCATCTGTCCTGGAAATAATCATAAATCAGGACTGGAGGTAACTTATAAGCAGCATCACTACCCCATCTTTTATCTGATGTGTGCCATGTGAGACCCATTATTTCAATTTCAGCCCCCCCACCCCCATCAGGCTATGTACAGGCTGCATGACACCAACATGGTGTGATGAAGGCTGCATCTGCACACCTACTCACCTAAAGTCATCAGAAATTATTGGCACTGAGCAGGAGTGCAGTGTTTAACCATCGCTGGAACATTTCCACCAAAGTGACGATGATTTGAAGGAAGTTATGAGAAAGAAAATAAGCTTTTCTGTTTATTACATAATCTCGTACTTATTATTTCTTACTATTGAGTTACTATACATAAATCAATAAGGGGGAAAATTAACAGAGAAATATTTTTGGAAAAAAGTCAAACTTTTGATTTAAGTTGTATAAAATTGACCACAAATCAAACTGACGACCTCCTCATCTTAACGTTTGCCAGATTAATGAGCACATATTGATTTCTGTGCGCTATTTTTAACCCCACAGAACCCAAGACAATAACACTTACCACTGACGATGACGAAGAACAGGAGGATCAGGAAGAAGAGAGGGATGAAACTGATGAGACCTTGGATGAGGAAGATGACGCAGAGACGGAGGATTCACAAGAAGGTTTACTTAGCAATGAGGGAGCCAATGATGGAGAGGCTACCGAAAAACCTGAGTCAGAAGAGGACGAGACAGAGAAAGCTACGGAGGATGAGGAGGAGGACGAGGAGGAGGAGGACGAGGAGGAAAAGGCGATCAAAAACCAGGATGCCCCCGAGGACAGCGATGACAGCTTGCTTAGAGAGCAGAATGACAGTGGGGTTGAAACTGAGCCAAGTGATGCAGATTCTGACAGTGATGACCAGGGAGATGCCAGTGTCACTGAGAAGCTGGAGGGCAAAGAGGAGGATGATGGCGAGGGAGATTTGACCGAGGATGACGCCATAAAGGCAACATCGGAGGACCTAGAACTGTTTGAATCCCTTGAAGGTAACCAGTGGAGTAAATATAATGTTCTTAAAGTTTAATAAATGGATAAATATATAGAAGTTTAAATTCAGAAGTAAAGATTAGGAGTAAAAATCTCTACATGCAGCACAAATAAAGTAGAATATGCAAAGTTTTGTTGTTTCTGTGACTTCATCATGATAGCAGCTTGTTTTATTTTAGTTAATTTGATTTAAAAACTTTTTAAACATGCAAAACACCAAAGGAAGTGTTGAAAAATGCAAACTTTGATTCATGAATTGTTTTCTGTTGCAGAAACTGCAGCTGATAATGCCACCTCTGCTGTCCCAGATGGTAAACTTCACCATCCTACACCACACTACCTAACAACCAATCACAAAACCCGCATAACATCGATACAACTTTACTGATTAGAATCTAAATCACTTAGTTCTGTTTCTGTAACAGATGCTTGAGTTTTATTCATACTGAAGACACGGCTCATTTGTTGCTCTTTAGAATAACAAGTGTCCCTTTTTCTTCTTCTAGCCATGAGTTAGACGTTCAGCCTCTAAACTGTGGAAGCTCACCGACACCAGGTATCAAAGGACATTTAAGATGAAAAATCTTTATTAACTCGTTCAGCTGGTTTCTACAGGCAGTTAGTGTACATTTATTATTTATTATTATTATTTATTATTACAGCAGCTTATTCAAGCTTTACAAGCATGTTTTACATTGAAATCAACAGATGATAAATAAAACTGCTGAGAACGTGGTGGCTGTCGTGTGCCTCAAATGTTCAATAATTATTACTGTAACAACTCTAAGATGCTTAATTGTTTGATATGAATATAAGCCACAGAGATCTGCCACATTATTGACTTAACAAGTGTTTCCATGTTGTTCCCTGACAGGAGCAAGACTACAGCCTCCACAGTGAATTACAGTGGCCATGACAACGACAAGCTAAACAACATCTAGACTTCAACCTCCAGCTTCCTGTTTCCTTTCGGTTTTTGTCACTGTGTTGTTTTGCCTCAAGCTGCTTTAGTTTCCATCTGTCTTCCTACAGTGTCCTGGCTGTGTCCCTCAGACGTGTCCTCTAACTTTAACTTGCTTTCTGCCTGCATGTCTGCAGAAAAATTAAACCAGCTGCTGATCCCAGATCTGCTCCGTGTGTCTGATTCCCCACACTAACGTGTACATACAGTCCATCGTTTACTTTACAAACATTAATGATTATTTTTAAAATGAGCGGAGTGGTGAACAGAGTTGATGACTGTACACATGGAGTGGCTAATAAAGTTTGAACTGTCAGAAACTCACTGAGTCTTTGCTTTATGATCAACATGTTTCTGCATCTCTGATGTTAATACAGATGTATACATTGATTTAGGATATTTGCCTATAATAGTTAACTAAATTCAGTCATTTGTTAAACATTAAACAACACGTTAAACATTAAGCATTGGTTCTTTAGCCTTGGATAAAAATGGCTTAACCAGGATGTTTTCTTCAGTAGAAGGTGAATTCTGCCTGCAAAATGGAGGTCATGTATCGGTTGTGGCCTTGTTGAGGTGACAACTTACTCTAAAAAATCTATAAGCAGTTTTAAAGGTAAATCGTATAAGAAGTCATTTAACATAAGTCACTACAACTAGAGTAATAGTTCTTAACTAACACATTAATAAACATCCTAATCCTTTTACCACTCCACTATACTAAGCTAGAAATGTCTATTTGTGGTTCTTCATGATCAATTTCTTTATTAATTGTAGGTAATTAAGGAAAGTACTAATTTAAAATAGTAATAAAAGATAAAATTATATGTAACAAGAATAAGGACACACTTTAGTTTAAAAACAGACATTATCCTTTGTTTTTTGGTTGTTTTTCACAAAATATATTCAGAATTTGCTCTTAAAAGAACGGCCAACGAATTTACAGACAAAAACAATGATCACGACTCCAAAATTGTATTTAAAAGAGAATAAATATGTGGTGATGACATCTCACAAAGCCGCACATGCTCATATATGAACACATAAAGATTGCTAATCTTTTTCACCATCTCTATAGTCACTACTGTTGCAGACTGTATACATATTCCAGGAAAAGAAATGTAATCCAAGCCTCGGTAATGATTATTCAGCAGCCAGCTCAGGCCCACACCCATTAGGCAGAAGAGGGTTTGTCTGACAAGATTCCTATTGTTACATTTCCAGTAAGTCAGAAGTTGCTAGTCAGCATTCTTCTGTGTTAATGACACATCTTTCTGCTCCATTCAAATCCTGATCATAATCTTGCCTAAAGTGTACCAGTACAGTCGCACCTGTTGCTGACTCAATACATTTACAGTTTATTACTAGCTTATTTCATCTGTTTTTTTTTTTTGTTTTCTTTGACCTGTGCTGTAACTGAGTTTATATCTATTTCCACCTGTTTGTTTTTATCTTCTTAATATCCTTATTTTGTATTATTTCATCTCATTTGACCAGTTAACATGGTTTTGTTGCCATACTTTATATAATATTCGTCTTTTATTATATTTAGTTAAGCTAGGAACCATTTTTACTAGCATTTCAGTACCTTTTATTAGCTATCCATTCATTTATTTACATTAATATGAACTACGCGGAAGTTTGTGGACATTTTAAGTTAGCCAGGGCAGATCACCTCAAGCTGATTGCAAGTGTGTAGGAGTGGGAGGAGTCAGGTTACTTGGTGCCACAGATTAATGATGTGGAAGACTGATTTCTGAGATGGAGAGGATGAAGTTTCTCTAAGTCGATGAATGAAAATTGGCCTGCAGGTCCATAGAGGTCAAGTGACTCACAAGCACACATACATACCATTGAAGAAGGCGTAGAGGGGGTACTTCCTGCCAGATAAAGGCTGTTTGTTTCAGAAGGTTCCCTGATTGGTTAATGGGGTCGTGACCAAGGCCAGTAACAGGGGGCAACTCGGTGGAGCCTGACATATAACTATCTGTGTGGGATGTAAAATAAAACTTTCTCCCAGTGAGTTTTACACAGAAAAAGATTGATATCTGTGAGAAGAGATTCACCTTTACCTGAAGCTCACACACCTTTGCAGAGGTGAAAGTGCTCTATGTAGAATCTTTTTTCTCCACTAAACTACCAGTTTATCTTCCACTTAAATTAAGTTTCTTCCATTTTGTTCTTTGTGTCACAATTTCATCTCAGAATTAATTGCAGCATAATTTAATGTCTTAACATGCCTTTAAAATGTTATCCTCTCCAAATACCAATAATATCTGGGTATCAGTCAAACTGGGACCAATTACATTTTTTTGTAAGACATTTTTCAGGACAAAGTGTTTTTATCTGCTAATTGTTTTTTTTAGTCACACTATGTTTTTGTTGGTTAGCTGTCCCACAGCTTTTGGTTTCAGTCAGACATCAGGATCAAAGGTCCACAGGAGATCCAGTCATTCAGAACCAAGCTGGACCAGACTACTATACCTTAAAGTGCCACTAATTCCTCTTCTGGACCTGATCCCAGAGTCCAGTCTGGCTCCAGCTCGGTTCTGGTTTCAGGACATCCCGCTGCAGATTCATGCAAACTCATGTTCTGCCCTGATTCCCACAGACAGGAGGAAACTCACTACAAGCTAAGCAGCAGATGGTCACTGGGTTTTGTGGCACCCAGAACATTTTCATTTTTAATCACTAATACAATATAATGCAGCCGTAACACCATTTTATTTTGGCTTTTTCCTTGTTTTTTTGTTTTTGTTTTTTTTTTTATTTGTTTGTTTTGTTTTACTATAATTCGTTGCATCTGAAACACACTGCGTTTTCAGGCTGCATATTAGCAATAATTCTAGCAATATGACGCATACTGCCGCAGCTCTCAATCAGTAGAATATCATTGTATACTCATTGTATTTTTATATCAGATCAAATGTATAAGTGAATGGGTTCATAATTTTTTTAACATGAATATTAATACATGCATCTGTACTTTCTGTCGTCAGTTTGAAAGCTGGCGTAATGACACCTCATTAGAAACTCTTGTTTTATCGGCAGTGTGTCAGTTTATTTGTCCACCAGGTGGGAGTAGTTTACATTTTGGTTTTATTTCAGTTGTTTCAGTAGTGTTTTTATTTGGATAATAGACAAATAATTATTAAAGATATGTGTTTATTATTTACTTTTTTAAGTGTATTTATTATCATTTCTAATAATGCTTGTGATAAAGTGGAGTGCCATGTATGTGTTGTGTTTTATCTCCCTGACCAGTGAGACGAGCTGTAGCAAAACGACCAGGAGCAAAACGAATGGTGCAAAGTCCTTTCGAAGAGGAAAGCAAAGACAGGAGGGGGAGGAAGGACTCTATGGTTGTAGTTCCAAGGAATTTTGGCAGCATTTGCTCCACAGCTCTCTATCACTTTAATAAAGCTTTCTTTCTATACGTCCTCTGAGCCTGAGCACTCACAGTAACAAAGAGCTGTAGCTCTGAAGGTTCACTGAGGTGAAACTTAAGTAAAAAGCTGGAAACAAACTAGTCTTTTTCTTCATGAAACTGAATATGCTCCATATTCATTTAAGAACAAAATCCATCTGATTATTATCTGGTTCATCACCGTTACATAAACATCTTTTGATTGTTGGACTTTGTGTTTCCAGGAAGTAAAAACCTGTTTTCTGATACTGTTTAAATTTGCTGAATATACTTAATCTGATAGTGTGATGTAATGAGTAACCATGACTAACCAGAATTCTGGGTGTTTACAACTCATACTGAGTTCTGGACATCCTCATACATACACCTGCAGAGATCTTTACAAACGCTATTAAACTAGGTTCATATTAACAAACATTAAGATATTGATACTATTAAAAACTAGCTGTATAAACACCAGTCAAAAGTTTGGACACTCTTTCCTATAGGATAAGTGTTTCCAAATGT
>JBAMHX010000019.1:18900808-18916914 GCA_037177515.1 Pseudomugil tenellus
ATCCACACAAGCTGGATGAATAGGAATCCAGCTGTGGGGCTGAAACACTTCACAGCCTGTGTGTGTGTGTGTGTGTGATTAACCAACATTTTTGTTTATCATCAGCTTACAGTGGTCAGTCCGCAGGAAGGGGACCACATGATGGAGGCGCTACAGGTGAGCAGCTTTTCTGAACTAGGAGATCCAGAGACACATTACCCAGAATGTGTTTATTAATGTTTGATTAACATGTGGTGGAGGATTTGCAGTTATTTTGTACTATCTGATTTGTAGTATGTTTTATTTTTGGTTGGTGGTTTAGGAAGGTTTGATTGACATGTTCTTTGTTCTCCAATGCTGGTGCGCGGTTGGTATTGGTTAGTGGTTGGTTATGTTGGTTACATCGTATACTCTGTGAATTAATGGAATATACTAGATATTCTTGGTTTTCTTTGTTTTCTCTTAACTAAATTGTTAATTAATCAGGATACATTCATACTTGCATAACAAGAAAGTCATATTTCAAACCATTTGCTGTTCCTTAAAGTCCGTTCCTTGCACAGCACTCTTTTGTAGGTCATTTCCTACATTAATATTGCTCTTTATATTCCACAGGTCATGGAGGAATAAGCGGCTCCTTTGTTGACCCAGCAGGTAACTTTTACTTCCTGTCATCTGACCAAACCTGGAATTTACTCACTTAGGGCATCTTTTACTAAATAAGGTCAACAAAATGTACATATATTTTAACTAAAGCAATCATTCTAAGAGGTCATGTGACACAACGAAACTCACAGTTCCCTTCATATTGTGAATCATCCCAGAATATTACTCAGTCACACATGATCTTTGTCAGAGTGAAAAACAGCAGACAGAAACGACCTATAGCCGTCACCTGCCATCACAAGTGGTTATCTCACTATGTTAAAGAATCCTTCAAAAGATTCTTGGATCCAAATGATGATTTAGATCACCTCCAAAATTTAGTCACTCTTCATCTTCCCGTTCTGGATATATCCAGAAAATTTCATGAGAATCTGTTAATAATTTTGAGTTGTATTGTACACAGACAGACAAACGGATAGATAAATGCTTGTGATAACATAACCTCCTGTGGAAGAGGTAATTATTCCGTTGAAGTTTTCTTTTCTTATAACATAAAATAAAAATAAAAAATTATTTTTTTCAGCAGCTGGAGGTCCAAGCAGCCCATCAGGTAACCATTAACCATTGCAATATATACTGATAATATTTCACATCTGTTATAAATATACCCCATACACATGTAGATTGTTTCTATGTTTTTCATTTAGGAATTACAGTTAGTTTGTTGTTTAGTTTGTTCAGTTAAGTTATTGAAGTTGTTAATAATGTCCCCTGCTGCTTTAATTTCTCTGCTGTATCTTTGTAATATCACTTTAAAATATAGATTTGTGTCAGATTTTGTCCCATATAACTTAAAATTCAGTAACAGTGATCATTGTGATGAACCTTGCAATGTAGCAATGCATCAGAAACTCTCTACAGACTAAATACTATTTTAAAACAAGATAAACCAAGAAAAAGTTATTGACTGATATTTTAACCATTATTTTTTTAAAGTTATATTTCCAAAGTGAAACTGTTATATTTCATATTTTATTTCCATTTTATGATTTTCTTGGTTTGCTGGGATCACTGTTCTGTAAGACACTTATTAACAAAATTATAGTAAAAATCTTGCATTTTTGTCTCAGGTTCTGGAGGTTCTGTAGCTTCTGCGGGTTCTGCAGGTTCTGTAGCTTCTGCGGGTTCTGCAGCTTCCGCGGGTTCCGCAGCTTCTGCGAGTTCTGTAGGCTCTGCAGGTTCTGCAGGCTTTGCAGGTTCCGCAGCTTCTGCAGCTTCTGCAAGTTCTGCAAGTTCTGCAGGTTCTGTAGCTTCTGCAGGTTCTGTAGGCTCTGTAGGCTCTGCAGGCCCTGCAGGCTCTGTAGGTTCTGCAGGTTCTGCAGGTTCTGCAGGTTCTGTAGGCTCTGTAGGCTCTGTAGGTTCTGCAGGTTCTGCAGGCTCTGCAGGCTCTGCAGGTTCTGCAGGTTCTGTAGGTTCTGCCGGTTCTACAGCAACAGAACTGTCTGGTGTCTCTGGGGATCAGATGTATTCTGCTGGTAAATATCTTCTAACTTTGTAGGAAATAAATAAATGTTTATGTAATAAACCGGTGATTAAATCGTCTAAAATAACAAAGTGTTATTTTAAACTTAGTGTCTGTGATTTTAGGTGCAGCTCATCAAGCGGCTCCATCTCACACACAAATGAAAGGTAAATTATCTGAAACTGTTTCAGCTAACTGACTGCAAGGTAACTCAGCAGCTACTGATTGGTCCATTGAGTTTTAAGCTTGTTAAACACCTAATTGGTTAGACTGACTGAGAGATTTGTTGTTTTTGTCTGAATGGATCCGATTTATAAATCAGCGATTTGACCATGATGTTCTAATGAGACACTAACTTGTCCATATGACAGTGTCTCTTGTGTAAAAATGTTTTACCATCTGCAGGTTCTGACGGAGTCGACTCAGAGTCCAATGGTGAATATCTTTGAAATTACTATCAATAATCAATACAAATGATCATTACTTAGTTAACAAGGCCTATGCCATCGGAGGCGACAGCTAGGGATATATCCCTGAATGCCCCCAATCCTCGAATAGACACAATACAATCATATAAAGACGTACATGTTCAGCCACAAAGCTCCACCTGGTGTGAAAACTTTAAACCAGCCCGGTATGATATCAAGACAGGATGTATCCTGAGGTCATGGCCTTTATTTGCACCTGATTTGAGGTCAATTAGACAAATAGTTCTGAAAATCAGAATTTTTGTGAATAAAGTGCCACCTGATGGGGAAACCATAAATCCAATAATCTGGAAATTTGATACAGATTGTCCCTTTGGGGACCTAAACAGGTACACTGAGTATCAAATTTCAATTGTGAAAACTGTTTGATTTATCACGCTCACACGATGTGTTAAAGACTTGTTGTTTCATAGCTTGAAATTAAACCTGAAAATTTGGTTATTGATTGTTTATTCAGGAAATGGGCAGAAACTTTTGAACGGGGGAGGGGCTGGAGCTGAGGGTCAAACAGGTAAGCAACAGTGGGAGGGTTACAGTAGAAGACTAAAGGATAAGACACTTCAATGTGAATCATTTCAACATCATACATTTTTTTTATACATTCATGCGTGTTTAACTGCCTCCCTGCTTTGGTTTCAGGTGTTTTGGAATCATTTGGGGGAGGAGGATCACACTTTGACTATACAGGCAAGTGGGCACAGTGATATTTAACACACACCTTATAAACACAGCAAAACCTTAAAATATCAGGTAAAATGGACAAATTTCATTCTGGATACTAAAGTGTAAACGGCTCATCAGCTGATGAAGAGGAGATGAGAAGCGAACTCTGCAGTGTCAAAACATGATTTGCAACAAAACAGAACATAATTAATACATTCCAGGAGTCTTTTGATGGTTTCTGTGTCTGTATCTACCTGCAGTTCACTGTGTCTCTTCCTCCTCAGGAATCATTGATCCCGCCAGCCATGATTACCTTCTTGGACTTATAGGTATGTTTTACTGATGACAGTCCTGGTAAACAGAGATCTCCAGACATAAACATCAATAAGCTACACGAATGCTAATGTTTAATCAACATATTATCCAATTAGCTTAAATAAAAAAAGTCCCTTTGGAGTTTTAGTCACAGAAGAACAATAATAATTTACCTAAATTATTACATTGATTATGTGAAAACATCACAATCAAGATCTTTTTTTTAAAGGAATGGCATCAGAATTATTCATCAGTGAACTTAACACAGTATCAGATGGTTGATTAATAATTATTGAGCAGAACTGAGTCAATTCAGAGTCAATTTGGTTTAACACTGAGTGAATATTTTTAGGCTATAAATCAGTCTATAAACCAAAAAATGTTCGACATCCATACATATTTTTATTTATGACATTGGATATAATACTAGACCTCTTACTAGAAACTTTTACTGCATGAAAACCTCCACAGACACTTCACACCCTTTGATAGATCAGTTTGCAACCGAAAGATGTAATATTTTCATCATATTGTTTTCAGGTGCAGGTGGATTGGTTCATGCTTTTGGTCCAGACGGTCATGTCGACTTCCCAGGTTTGGTTTATAGTTTGTTTTTTTTAAGTCTACTAAAGCAACACTTGGATCAGCATAGATGGAAATAAAAACTTTAAACATGGAATACATGTATGTTCTAGGAAATATTTCAAAGGTTTATATTTTTTAATTTGGTCTATACTTTATTCTAACAGGTCACATGACCTTGCCCACTCATATGGACTCCACAGGTATGATTTCTCCACACATGTCAGGGAGAAAAAGCACATTGTTTGCGAAAGGAAGTTGCATCTCGAGAAGAATCACTGCTTATGTGGAATACTGATCATCTCTTTGCATTTTAGCTATGGGTTTAGGTGTGACAGCAGCTCCATCTGCAGAACAGAGTATTCTGGACTCACCTGCAGGTACTGAACCTGCTGCCACTAGTGTCAGTGGTTAATCTTCTATCTAGTAGTACTTTGGATCATTTTAGAGCATTGTCACCAGGTAAAAGTGTTGCTTTTCTCTCCTTCATTAATCCTCCTGCCCGTGGTGCTGAAGATGTTGCTCATCATTCTTCCATCAGCGTTGACCAATCAGGACCAGACCAGTCTTTGCTAAGTTTAGGATCCGACCAGTCTCTGTCCAGCTTTGTATCAGGCTCCTCCTTCTCTGCAGGTTGGTAAAGGAAAGTGTTGTGTTATGTATAAATAAACATTAAAAAAGAAATCAAATGAAAAAAGGGGGAATGTTTCTCTGCATCTCTCTCTCAAAGGAAAGTAAGAATATCTTTTGCTCTTCCCCAGGGGCAGCAGCTTCATCTTCATCATCATCAAACAGCGCCGTTCACAGTGAACAGACAGGTATGTTGAGCTGCATCCACACATACCTGCTTGGTGTCCTCTCAGGATGAAATGCTTCCTGTGTGTTTTTTTTGTCTCACACTGAAGAAAATGTGAGTTCATAAAATAATTTTGCTTATTAACAAATTTATGTTTCTGTGACATTTGTCTTCAGGTTGTTTACTTATCTTTTTTTTTTTGCAGATGGAGCCGACTCACCTGATATGAATGGTCATTTTCTTTCTTTTGTTCCTTAGTTACAAGCCGCATGTTTTTCAGCTCATTGCACACAATAATATTATGATTAATTGCTGCCCGATCATTGTTAATACTGTCTTCACCATCACATTTTGTGTTTTTCAGGGAACGGTCGGCAGTCTCTGCTAACAGACATGAACGGAGGTAAACATGTTCTGTCTTCTTCTGCACTGAATTTTTTTTATTCATCCAAAAACAGATTCAAAAGAGCTATGAAATTGTTTTAGTGTCAAGAAATTTGAGCAAAGTTAAGGTAGATAGTAGTAGTCGAGGCAGACCAAAGTACTCCTCAAAGAGCTAAATTAAAGAAGCAGTTACCAGCAGTGAAATTATCACTAGTAATAGTATTATCAGCAGCAGTGTGGTGAACTGAGCACAGGCTGATTAGCAGCCAAAACAGGATGCACATTTAACTGAAAGAAGCAATTAATAAATTATAATACTAAGATTAACAACATTTGAAACAGCACTACCTTTTAGTTTAATTGAGCATGCCTTAAAAACTGCTTATATGATTAAAAGCATGATTCCAAATTTTTTATCAAGTTTCATTACCTAGAAATATGATAAATTGAGGCAGCAATTTCTGTGCAATGAACACATGCAAAGCAAAAAGGTGACATTATGTCAGACCTTGCATATTTATGGTACAAGTTTTTCAAGATTTCTCAAATATCCTGTATGGCAGTTATTTTAGCTTATCCAGATGTTTTACCACCATAATGATCAGTTTCTGCAGTTTTACCCTGTTGGTTCTTTTTTTTGCTGCAGGGACGGACGGGTCGGTTTCACACAGTGATCATCACGCACTGAGCCTGCAGACTGACCTCACAGGTACATCTGCTGGATCATCTGTATGGGATTATTCAAGTCAACTACACAGATTGAAGCTGAGAAGGCTTAGATTTCTGTAGCTTTATTAGGAGCATGCTAATACCCTGAGTAATGACAAAGTCTGTAAACCGATATAAACACAGTCTTAGCTTTATGCAGAATGTCCTAATCTGCAGTAAGTATGTCTTTAAACTACTTCCACTCAGGATTTAATATCAGATTAGGTGTAAAATAACTAGACAGATACATTATAATGAATATGATAATGTCACCAGGTGGAGCAGAGTCAGTGACCAGTCTTCACATGGACTTCACAGGTGAGATTAACCTAAAAAAAAATACATAAAGCAGTGGATTTATAAACTACCTTTAGTTTTTTTTAACTGACTGTTTTCTGACTGGATCCAGCTTCAGGTCTTGCTCTTAGCCTTGATGTCACAGGTAGGACTTGTTGCTATGACATTACACACTAATACAGTTTGTTTTGATTCACTTCCTGTCACACAATATGTTACAGAGTCATCACCCATAATTCTTCAGACAGAGTCTGCAGATGGCGTCACACACACTCTGAGCAAAGGTACATCTGACACACATATTTGTCTGATTAATATCCGTAACTCTCATGCAACTCTCATCCTCATCGTATTTGTTTTGTTAAATAATTTCAGGCGTTTACTCCCACACAGACCTGGTTACTGCATCAGCAGACTCCACAGGGACAGGGACAGGTAGGTTTGTCCTCATACATGGCTGCCAGTTGGTCAGGAGACAAGTAAGAGATCAAAGGTCAAACTTCTTATCAACCTGTCTGTGTGTTTTAGTTCCAACAGATCCAACAGGGACTCCATTCAACTCCAGTAAGTTCTATTTGCTATGAATGAAAAGAGATATGTTTGCTTTAATGTAGATGTCAGTGCTACTGCAGTAGAAAGCTTTGTGTATGTTCAGAGATTGGTAATACAAACTGTGTGTTTGTTAATAGGTCATCCACCTGTTACAGATCACACACAGATGGCTGGTAAGTTTTACATTTATTTCCACCATGAGAAGGTTTCATGTGTCAAACCAGTCAAAAAACAGTACAAAACCAGATCGAGATTGTTCTAAAAACCAGGGAACAAATCAAAATTAAAATTTTGAAATGAGTTCATTTCTGAACACTGTTTTGAAACAAGCCAGATAAAGACAACCATCAATCCAGTCTAGAAGTCTTTAAAGTGTTTGAAACCACAATGAAAATAATAAAACCAGCTTCCAAATAGCTTCCAAACCCATATGAGACCAGTTCTGGAAAATAATCCACAAACCAATATAATTCAAGCATGAAAGTATTCAAAAATTACGTTAATGGTGTAAAACCAGTCTAATAACCTGTTTATTGTAAGTATTAAATCAAATGGAAATCCAGTTAAAACATGTACATAAAACCATTTACAACAGTGGAAGAGGAGTCTAAGACCACACTAAAAAGTCTTGTAAACCAGTTTAAACGCAGTACAAAAACAAGTTTGTAAGTGTAAAACCATTGTTCAAACCAGTATAACCTAAGCATTAAACCAGTGGAGTACAGTCCCCTGGTATACAGAACAGTTAGTGTTTGTATGTGATGGAATTTTACTCAGAACAGTTTTTTTGCGGAGCAACTTGTATGGAAAAGGACACAACCAGTCTTAATGGATTAACTCTCCAGTGTAACAATTAGTTTGATTCAAACTAATACAAATGCCATTTTGAATTGTTGAATCTGTCTTACTCTTTACAAAAAAAACTCCCAAAAAAGCAAAATAACTCAATTGAAACAAATGTATTATTCTCACATGGGTTTGCACAGGTTGTGAGGAAAAAAACTAGACAATACAAAACAAAGCAAAACCAAAAAATGCATAATATTGTGTCACCATGCTTGAAAAAACAAGCAGGAAGAAGAAAATCTTACAATGCCCCGCTCATTTAAGCATAGTAACACACATACATAATATAACACACATACTAACACACAGGTCTGTCTAAGTCAACATAACGCCACCATACATTCATACGTCCCCATTTTTCCCTAATTTTCCCTACAATAAATTAATTTAATTGTGGTAATTAGATAACTGATTATGGTAAATGTTACAGTTGTACTGACTGTGTCAGATCAGATGCTGAAGGCGTGTTCTTTCTCTTTTCTTGGTTCTGCTTGTCCTCTGCAGGTTCCGTCACTGAACAGTACAACCCATCTGGTCAGGGTCCTGAAGGTGCGTAAAAGTTAACGATTATTTTTCATCTTTTTTACTCACCCAATTCTCTTTTTTACTTTTTTTAAAAAAAAATCTGCTCCATTATCATCTCTTCTCACTTATTTTCCATTAAGATCTGTTTCTTCAGAAAGCCCAACAGTCTCATTATCACTGTTATATTTATATTTATTTTTCTCTATCCGTTCAACGTTATTTCTTCACACTGGTTATCACTGTTTAACCAGATATCTTTTAATCAGAAACACTTTTCAATCATTCTTAAAAGAAGCTTGCTGGAAAATTTTCTAAATTTATTGTTTATTAACTATTTATGTGTAGATTTACTATTCATTAGATGGTAAATGATAATTTATCAGTGTCCTGTCAGTTTACATGCAAAACTGCTAAAATAATCAAAAAGTGAAAAAGAAGTGAAAAGATCAAACTGAACTGAACCTTTTGATTTTGCAGTTCGCTGTTAGTAGTAAAAGAAAAAAGAATATATTCCACTAACTTCTAGATTATGTCTTGAGAAGCTATAATAAAAAATGGTTTTATTGTTTGACATTATGGTTTTTGTAGCTTCCTGTTTTAATAAAGTCTAAGATGGAACTTTCAAGATGAACATGTCTTGTCAATGAGGAATGACGTGGCACATGAGTGGTATTCTCCACACAACTGTGGAATGTTTTGCAAGGAAATGAATGAAAACTAAAAAGCATCCCGTATTTAAAACTACTTTCAGATACATCTTATGCAAGTGCTCGCAGTCCACAACATTCAAAACTCCACTTATATATGGAAAACGTTACATTAATGTAGCATTTTTGAGCTTTGATTATGAAAATTTTTGGCCTCAATGTAACAACTTGATAAATGTTCATAATGATGTTTCTGCTTCAGGTGACCCTCGAATTATCGTGAAACCTTCTGGAAGAAGGAACATGTGGACTAAACCTCTGCTTTGTGTCTCAGGTGCAGAAATTGTGGAAGCAGAGGATATCTGCTGACTTTCACATCATGCCACAAGTGCGTTTCCTGCGTTTTCGATTACAGTGTACCGACCCATCAGCATGGCCCAGGAATCCTGACCCCTCCCACTAGCTGTAGACTCCGCCCACAACTGGCAAAATCTCATTGTTGGTTGTTTTTGTTTTATTTTTTGCTTTTCTTTTAATATTTAAAAATGTTTATAGACATTTATTTTGTTTTAGAGAATCACTGAAAGGGGGAATAAATAAAGAGCTTGAGCTGAATTTCAACCATCTGGTGATTGTTTTGATGACATCACACAGGTGACATCATTGCTATTGTACAATGTGGTTTTGGACATCAATAAAAAACATTTGGGAGTTTTTATTTCTATTTTGATCATCCCACTGTTCTGTTGTCTTGTGTGACCCACAAAATAACCTGTTTATTAAATCAGCATTATCTATATATTAATATGATTTCTCTGGATTTGAAGGAATGATTCATATACAGTTGTGTTTAAAACATTTTATTGAATGTTTTGCAAACTGGATACTTGAAAACTTTTTGATCTTCATTCTCATCTTTGTTTACAACATTCCTCCTCTCCCTGTATGTAGAGAGCTGTCAGGTGAGCTCATGTGGATTAAATAGATGGCTTACTCTTGAAGTCAATATATTAAAAACAAGAGGTTTTAACACTGCAGCCAGCTTCTTCTTTGTACAGCAGCTGACGAAACCTGTGGATCATCTGAACAATAAATTTACTTCAGGGCATCAGGAGTCTCCTCACTATCACAAAATTACAGAAATTGCTTTGTAAAAAGTTCTAGTAACATCCAGAGGAGCAATTTAATTTATGAAACAGTAAGAAAAAAATAAAGCCAGGTACATAACTAATGCAAACAGTCACGCTTGCTCGAGCAAAGGCTGGAATCTACAAAGCTGCTTTTTCATAACAAACTCAAACTTTTTATTCTAAACTTGAGAGGTTTCAACAAGATCCTTGAACATAGATCTGTTTGTTGTCTGTGCAATAACAGTTGAGCATCCCTTGTCTTATATCTTAAATGTCAGAAAAAAAAATAATGGACTGTTCAGAGCCGTTTTACTCTTTCAAGAAGTTTCTGCTATACTTTACAAGCAAGTGTACGTTCTTGTCTATGCTTCATCTCAAGTGACAAAAGATTGTCTCTCCACTGTCCAATGAAACTTAGCACCCAATGTCCTGAAGTGCTTTATTCCACAAACCTGGTCTGGTTCTAAACACACTAATCTGATACCAAAACCACCTGAAGTATCATCCAATACACACATTTATAATCTGTTATCAATATAAACTTACTGTATGAAACTGATCTGAACTGTTTATCTGAATAAATCTAAACTGATGGAAACACTGAAAACCTACTTTAGATCAGTCTCCTCTATGTGATATAAAATTTAACCAATAGAGCCAATACTGATTCCACAGGATTTTATGAAGGATGCTGCAGTTGAGAAGAGAGTCAGCAGCTGCAAACAGGCAATTATTCAAAGTGGACTCTGTCTACCACTGCAACAGGTCCAAAAAGCACATGAGCAAAGCTGCAGTTCCGTCTGTCACACAGGAGGCGTTCGGCTGCTGAACTTTAGGACATCTTTCCACAACAGATTAAAACAGTATCTCTACGGTCTCCTTCGCTGTCGCAAATGAGCAGAGAACGTCAGGAGTTGGTTGGTTATCAGGAGTCGTGCTAAAACATTTGTGGAGCTGTGATGGCAAATTTCCAGCAGGGTTCAGCTGAATTGGACCGACCCCAATCCATGAAAAAGCCTCAAAACAGGCCGGCTTACTGTGTTCTTTTGCTGCTGTTTCCAGGGTAACAGAAGTGAAAAGAGGATGATATACACCTTAATAAATTCTTTCAAAAATATTCTGATTCTCTTTGTTATATTTCAATTCTACACATGAAAACAAATACAACCATAAAATCTGACTTTAACATGCACTGCACAGAGCACCGGGGCCACATGAGCCTGACTCCCCGCACTGTGACATCATTCATACAGACTGATCTCAGATTTGTCCCTGAATGGAGCAGTAAGTGTACATGTGACCCCGTCCCTCTGAGAATCTCAGACTCTATTTTTTTCTGTTTTTCGTTCCTTTGTTTTTGAAGCAAGCAACAAAGGGTTTGATTTAAGCAATGAAAACCAAACTAAATCTAAACTAAAAAATAAAAAGAGTAGAAGAAACAAGTATAGAAATGTATTAATATTGATCAGTAATAATGCTTGACTAAAACATGAACTCTGACCTAATGATTGATCAACAACCAATCTATTTTGTTATCAACTATTGCTGCTGAGTCAATGTTCAATGTCCTGTTGCTGGGGTAACTCAGTAGTCATCCTACTCCTGGCGATGTCAGAGGTTCGAGTCAAGTTCCTTGTGGCTCAGCAGGACGTCGGTCGGATCATCAGTGGGCTCGTCAGTGCTGAAGAAAGGCTGTCCTTCCAACTCCAGCAGGGACGGCAGATCGGTGCTGCTCTCCGCCAGGTTGACTGGTTCAGACACTGGAACAGGTGTGACTGTGTACTGCACCAGCTGTTTCCCTGTCATCACAAAAAGCACAATGTCACTACGGCAACAGCAATGTAGATTTATTTGCATTATAACGCAGCTGGTTACCTGTATGGCCTTCATTTTCCTTTGGGGCTTCATCAGACAGCAGCTGAAAGGAAACAGTTTCACCAGTCAAACAAGTAAAACGTGCTACATTTTCCCTAGAAGTCACACCTGCAGTCATGCATACCTAAATCTTGGAACACAGTGATAACCCGTATCGGGAATCTGCCCAATGACTGTGTGCTTGTATACAGTATTTGTAAAAGTGTTCTTATCTAATAGAACCCAAAACCCAAGCAGAAAAACTAGGACTGTAAAAATGAAAAAGTTCAAGCAAAGAAAATAAAGTCTGGATTTAATGTGTCTTTTACTTTGTATTATAAATTATATTGCATGTTATTTTAAAAATCCAAACTTGGCTTTATGTAATTGAGAGAAGCAGATGATTTTGGGCATGTAGCTGCCTTGTCACAGCAGTTAACATTATCCACAAAAAAGCATGTTATCCTCCTTATTCATCATGTATCGCTTAATTAACCACTTAACTACTAAAATACTTGCACTCGTACTTTGTTTGAAAAAATGTGGCATGGTTGCATCCCTACCTAAGTCCTGTAGCAGACAGGCTAGCTGCTCTTAAGCTCGAAAATCAGGAAAGAAACTGAACTTTAAGTGTTATCATACTCACAGTGTCCAAACTCTCAAGGTCAAACTCTGCGGAGGGACTGGACGAACTGAAGAACTAAGCACAGATAAAGAGTCAGCATAAAGATTCGCACAAAGATAATAAACAGTTAGTAAATAAGAATACGAGACAAAGCTGGACTGACTTCCATAAGCGGAGATGTGTCAAAGGTGAAGGTTTGTGCATTCAAAATACTCTGTAGATTTTCCAGGCCGTTGTCTATGCTGTCAACATGATCAGAAAGCTCAGACCTGAAACAAAGACAATAGAGGAGAAAGATTGCTGTGAATGGACATAATAAGTCTGGTGTTATTCTACATTTTTCCTTTTGTCCACATGGACCCAAACCAACAGCGCCTCTCACTTTATTTCAGTAACTTTTTTTTAACAGCCTCTCACAACAAAAACTATACTTACAAGCAGGTATAAAGGTGAAGCAGCAGGACCTTTAGTACTAAGTTAAGTTAAAGCGCAGATCTGAACGTGTTTTAATCACGTAAAAAGTCAGTCATGAAAAAAAAAAAAAACCATAGTCTGGCAACTGTAGTTTTAAGTTGTGTGCCATTCAAATAAGAAGAAGAAGAAAAGAGGGAAGCCACTAGGGACTATTTTCTGTAATGGTTAGATCTGGAGATACACACACATACAGTATTTAATACCAGACCAGTGTTGGTCTGGTTTTGTCACAAAATGATAGGAAAAAAATGTAGAATGCCACCAGAAATATAAGCAAACTCCTATCTTAAATGTCTTTCATCATAATAGATTATATATGAAAAAGGGACGTAGCCACCGTGATGTCATTCAGGTTTGCAGATTGGCGATTTGAAGTCTAAACTTTAATAGTTTTGTTTGTAACAACCAAGATGGATCTACACCAGAATCCGACGACTTTTTAAGATGAACAAATGTCAGACAAACAGTATTATGTCCAACTTTTGATGATCTAAAATGATCAACTGGGATCATAAATCCACATGGTTAATGATTACTCAGGTAAAAACAAAATAAATAAAACGGTTTTTTCATTAAATCTGCTCACTGATTGGCTAATTTTTTTTTTTTAATTCAACTCAAAATTCAACACCCAAAGGAATCCCCTCCTGCTTGTAACAAGAGAGAATGTAGGCTTGAAGTAAATGGTTGGTACTTTAGACCAAGAGGATACGTCCATCTTTTACATACAATCTATATTAATCATTTAAAGATTCACTTGTCAGGTTGGGTTGATATGAGGCGCCAAACTTCAGGTGAGAGTCCACCTGCAGAGGAAGGAAGGAGGAATCTGGGGGAAGCACAAGGGATTTAATGAAACAAGTGACCTTTAACAGGACTTTCATAATAAATCACACAGAATACAAAAGGCAGCAGCGCACCCGGGGTAACGCATGTAAGATTGGATGTCGTGACGTGCAAAGAGAGCAGGAATAAATGTGTCAGTTGACAAGCCAGTAAGTGTCAAGTATAGAGCAGCTGCTTTAAAGCTGTTAGCATGTAGAAGGCAGCTAATGGACTGTCAGGTGTTGGGGCTGTTATGGAGATCGTTTATGAATATTTCTTGGGGCGATTACTGAACAGTAGTTGAGAAAGATGCTATTTCACATCGTAGGTTTTCCAACAGCAGTATAGCCTGCTGTCACCCTGAATGTACCACTTACCTGTCAATGCAGGCGATGGTTTGACATTTCTGTTGAAGTGTAGGAGGGATGGTGGCAGAGGTAGGGTTTGGGGTAGCAACAGGGGCAGGTGACTGGTCGACTGGGTCTGATAGGAGGGACCCAGTAGAGGCTGGGTTTATCACAACAATGGAGCCTGCTACAGAAGAGACAGCTTGATGTTAAATGGAGGAAAAGTATCTTCGTTTTTCAGTGGCACAACTTCAAAGCCCATAATACGATGTTTACCTGGTGAGGTGGAAGTGGTTGTGGCGGTGGTGGTGGACGTAACTGGTGCTGGCTGGATCTCATCCTGAAGGATGGAGTTGATGAAGGTGGTGGGGGAGAAGGGGGTTTCGACATTTGGAGGCTCTTCCTCAAGAACAGGACACACCTCTACCTCGGGACTGGACGGCTCCTCTTTGATACCAACTGACTGGCTTTCTCTGCAGGAATGCGAGGCTGTATTAGAGATTTCTGGTTCTTCAGTTAAAGGCTGAATAATGAGGACGGATCTGGCTGCTTCTCACCCTGGGTCAGTCCAATCACAGATTTCACCTTCTGAGGTGGATGTGGCAACGTCTGTAATGTCAGAAATGATCGGTCCAGAATTCAGGGGGGAGTCAGCTGGAAACAGACTGGCTGCAGACTGAAGACACAAGACTGAGGTTAAGCAGGACTAGTGATCATTGATCCCAAAAACATCACGGCATGTGTCTCAACATGCACACGTTACTGTGTAGAGGTGTAATAAATGAACAGTTGATGAGGCAAATAATTTTTAATAAATCAGAAACAAATATAAGGATGCTGTCAGGTGCAGCATTTCCTACTAAAAACAACGGATCCAAATGAGCATTTCCCCGAGGTTTACAGCGTGAACAACCTTATTACCGAACTCTAGTACAGGTAACCTACTCATTACAGCATAGCAGCGCTAAATAAAAAAATCATTTTAATATCATATGACAGCTTGCTATGAAGTTTCATTGCAATTCTAAACTTCCTCTTTAGGTGTTTTAATCTGACATGCACTCTGTACGCAATGCTGGTATCAGTCAGCTCACCTGTATATCGCATCACAGCTAAACCCTGAGCGCAACAGAAAGTAACTTTGACTTATTTCAGACTGTTTTTTTTTTTTTGTCTTACAAAACAAATGTGAAAACACATCAGTAACTGCCAGACGCAACAATTAAACATGCAACATGCATAACTAATGTAAAACAATCCAAAAATAGTGTATTAATATTGTACCATGAAGATAATGTCGCACTTAACCAGGTGGTGAAGTTATGTGGCACTGAGCCAGAAAAGGTTCCCATAAAGTCTCATTTATTTGTTGTTTTTTTGCTTTATCCATACGAAGACGTTGCATCTGTTTGACAGACATCATCTCCCTTAACCAGTGTTCAAACTTTGGGGGAGTGGTGGATTTCCAGTCCGGTAATTCAAGTTTTTTTAGCAACCACCATTCCATGCTGTAAAGCCGTCAGCAGATCAGACGGCAAAGTCTCTGTGGAGCATCCAAATATTGCAGACTGTTTTTTTATGAAGGAAGTCACTATAAACCTTCTGGACTGAGACTTTAAATAAATTCTGTTGTGCCTTGGCACTGTGTGAAAAACTAAATTAACTTGAAATGATAGCTGCCAGAGCAGTGGGGCACCCTGCCTATGTAATTATAGGGGAAAACACTGTAAACCAATAATAACATTTGAAAAGTGTGTAAAAATCAGACCAATTACCTGCAGATGCTCCAATGACAAGGGCCGGCTGTACTTAGGCATGGAGTGGGTAGAAGTGGAATCATTGAGCATCAGAGGACTAAAACCAAAGAAGAAAATACAGAATGATTCAGATATATATATATATATGTGTGTGTGTGTGTGTGTGCACGTCCAAATCTGTTTA
>JBAMHX010000019.1:18917014-18934442 GCA_037177515.1 Pseudomugil tenellus
TGTCCTGTGTGTGTGTGTGTGTGTGTGTGTGTGTACGTCCAAATCTGTTTACGTTCTTGAAATCATTTGCAGAGTAAATCTGGGCTTTCTATTCAAGTATGTAGTGTGTATTAGTAGGAAACTTGCATTTTCCGCTTGACTCCCATGATCCTATTGGTCTGGACGAGAGACACCAAAAACTGAATCAACTGCAAAAACAGAGATTTATAATTAGCACAATGCTTGCTTGTGTGCTCAAATATTATTGGAGGCTTCTTGTGGATCCCTTTCCTTGTCACTTCTGGTCCATTTAAAGTTTGGAAACACTTTTCCATTAAACTCTGTGGGAACATGTGTCAAAACTTTTTATTCGTAATAATATACAAATCTTAGGTGAGAAATTATAACAGATTCACAGCTAATCCAATGTGACATTAAATACGAAGTGATAAAAAGACATTTCTGCTGCATAGGGACACCATGTGACACTTGCACACAGCTTGCCTCCCCCTCATTGCTCCAAACACCAGGTGTATACTACTTCTACCGTGGTCTGCTTCGGTCATTGAGAATCATCCGTGTGGATGTTTGTACCTTGTTGACGACTTTCTGCTGCTGAGCATGTTTCTGTCTCAAACTGGCCACCTCCCTCCATAGAGCCTCGTTCTCACTGAAACACATACAAATGCAGGTTTAATTAAAAGAAGGGAAATAAAGTGGCTATATAACTGCATGTAAATTTATTTCCCCCATACAGATCATTTCTCACAATAAGAGCGTACATATGATCCTCCTTTTATGCACAAATCTCAAGTTGTGTAGACACAAGCATATGTATAATTTTATGATCTATGTTCACATGCAAATGCACATCACAGTTCCTGAAAACAAACAGTTTTCATAACTCCGGTCTGGGAAACTGAATAAAAAACAAGGTTACAGATCAGGTATCAGGACAGAGAAGCAGGGGCTTTTAGCTTACCCGTATGATTGTGGGTGGCTATACTTTTAGTTTGAAGTTATAAAATGAGGCAATAGTATCAATGCCAACCCTGTCAACAGACTATTCATGACTTAAATGTAGCAACTCCCTACTTATATTAATACACAATGTACAAGTAGTTTACTTCTATATAATCCAAAAGAGTCAAAGTTACTGCTTTTGGGCCTTGAAATGAAGTGAGTTTTGCAGCAGAATAATGATATTTTTTCTCTTTTTGGATCAGCTACTTTGCGATCTCTCCGCGTGACCTCACGTATTACTGTAAATGCATAAAGACCTTCAGGGTAACACAAAACAATAACGCACAACTGCTGCTGTTAACACCAATTAGACCATTTGACTGTATATTGTAGTGAAGCTGTGAGTCAAAAGAATAAATTGATAACAAAAGCAATCTTAATGTTAAAATTCTGCCTTGCCTTATTTTTTCCATGGCAGGCCCAAACTCTGTATCAGACATGAGGCACGTATGGGCTCAACTCCCAATCTTCTTTACCAAGAAATATCGACTTGTATGTGAAAAACAGAAAATAGAGGTTTTGTTTGTGTGTGTGTCCACAGTGCACACCATGGGGGGAGGGGGGCTCGCTTCTGGCTACTTACTGCTTCATAGTGATGATTCTGGAGTCTATGGTTTCTTGTTTGCCCTTCATCAGTTGCACGTCGCTCAGAATCTTGTTCACTTCCTCTGTAGAGATCTTCACTTCTTCCTGTCGGACAGATGACACCTGCAGCAGTCGCATAGAAAACAGAACTGTTACCACAGAGACCAAAGAAAAACTGAATATAGGGTGGTTTCATCAGGATCATGAAAATTTTATTACTTTTTAGCATTATATTAACGAGACTGGAAAAAATAGTGACCATGGAAGACACAAAAAAGGAGGGAGGCAGGCACGCAAAAGATAAATTTCTTTCTCTGTTTTCTTTTTAAAGACCTTGATTTGACTAAATAATTTTCTTGTAATTACTCAGATGAGCAGCAGATGATACGTTTTTAAAGACAAACAGCAGAATATATTTAGTAGAAACTATAAAAAGTATACTTGCAACATATGATATGCTATGTGGATTTTTTTATTTAGGCTTCTATAAAATATAAATCATTAACACTGTTGTAATAACATGTTAATCATCTTAACTATTTTGTTTTTTTACTTGATCTGTCCTCTAGTGTCATTGGAGAAAAGGTCACTTCTGTTAACAAGTACACTAAAAGTAGAGGTTGAAATTTCCTTTAGTTTTGTAGTTTTTACTGCAATTTGAGAAAACTAGCCGTACAAGCTAGTAGCGCTTTGAAATAATGTATTTATTCCACCCTGTTAATGTATTTTCTTCTCTTTATATTGTGATGTCTTTTTTGTGTTGTTCTGACTCTGATTAATTTAAAAGGGTGTTTTTGTTTTCTCTTTAGTATCAACAATAGTACTGAGGATTGAGGACCATCCTTAGTATTGGTATTGAGTTTGAAATCTTAGTATAGTGACAACCTTTATCTAAACAAGTGTTCTCAATATGTAGCTATAGCAACATGCATCTCGATGAAATATGTTAACACATAAAACTCCAAGCCTAAACTAAATGGTCTATGTTTCACATCGGGTCAGAAGTGCAAGGTTAAGGTCAATCCTATAGCTCTCTAATTTCGTGTTGTCATGTTTCTTGAGCAGGTACGTACATTGGTGACTTTGCGTTTGATGTTCTCCAGCAGGTGCTCTTGTCCTCTGATAAAGAATGGGTGCGCAAACTCTGTGTCGTCTCTCTCTGGTTTCACCAAACCGCCCTGCTCAATGTGAACCACCTTTCGGAAGCCATCTGAACAAACACGCAGAGAAAATAGTCACTACTAGCAAGCATCTAACTTAACAGACCACCAACACTTGTCCCGAGCATCTGAAACTGCTGTGATGACTGATCTCTTACATTTAAAATGGACAGGTTGCCGTTGACGGTCACAACACCTGATACTTACACATGTTGAGCTGCCGGATGAAGCTGGCCATGTTGTTGTGTTTGAAGAACTTTGGCAGAACCTCTTTAGAGAACCGGCCTTGATCAAACACATGGAAGCTGGTTCCATTCTGGTACACACAAAACACACAAATTAGCCCTAACAAAACCTATAGCACTCATTATAATTGTTATTTTGCATGTCAAAAGAAATGAATAAGTAATCATACAGTAATTCAATTAATCATTTCTAAAGGTTTTCCACAAAAGATATAACATTGGTTTCTGAACAACTCTCCCTTCTTCACTCATTACAGTGAAGTTAATGTATTAGATTTCGCTCAGTAAATGTAAATGCAACCTTCTGGATTATCAGAAGAATGAGGCATGTAAAAAACAGATTGTAGTCTTCAAATACGTATTCTTGTCCACATGTAGATCACAATAACTGTATCCCAGATTACCCAGTAGTGTAATGGAGTGAAAGTGGAACTCCAGCTTATTGTAGATCAAATTAAACCCAGATGATGTAGCAACCAGAAACCACTGCACACGGACATCACACTGATCTGAAGTCAAATGAACTGATCAGGTTTTCCTGGCAAACAGTTAATCATAGAAACCTCCCAGGTAGGTAGGCCCGGTTCTGATCTGCTAGAAAACTGTTGGCTGAATATAACCAAAACAATTAAAATGGTCAAAACAACCAAAAGACTTAAAACGGTCTTGGTCAAAAAAGTTCTGACAGTCTGACTAAGAACATTTTTGTGTGTTGAAATTTTGTGTCACATTTTTGTGTCAATTTAAATAGAAATAGGAGCGAATTATCAGAAATGGAAATGTAGACCAGACCTGAAAAAGTTAAAGATAAGTGAAAGATTCTCACTGTTCCTTCATCTTACATGCTAACAGGCAAACAATATTAGACATTACCACTTCAGACCCCATGAAAGTGTGTTTATCTTTGATATACATCACACTACAGTTCAGAGATAAGTATACTGTAAAATATCAAGACAAAGCTGCTCTACTAGACAAACTATGAGAAGCCAAAATTCTTAAAATGCCTCTGGTACCATATTTGCCATTATTTCCTGCAAAAATATAAATCAAGACTGAGTAAAGCACTACATATACCATATGGCATTTCTGTGGTCTAACTCATTGATCATTGGGGTTCTTATATTTACACAGAGGTATTTTAAGTCCCACTTTATTTGACTACGTAGCTGTAATCAGTTTGAAAAGGTAGGCAACTTTTAAGAGAAACTTAAATTGATCACATTTCTCATGATATAAAAATATAAAGGAAAACATGCCATTTATAGTTCTTTGCATTTTTATGTATAGCTGCTGACTAATTAATCAGTAGTGGCCATTAATAGAAACGTCTGAGCCAGCCTGTAAGCACCTGTGTTAAAAGGAAATTAGATCAGCGAGTCATCTTGACTGGCATAGAGTAACAGCTGAACCAGAAGTTCTGACTGGTTTCAATTTATCACACAAAAACAGTACTTCACGTGTTAAGTAAATAACTCAGATGACCTCCGATGTCTATCTTAAGTTATGTCCCACAGATCATTCATAAGCCTTTTTATATACACCACAACTAACAGCTTATTGTATTTATATGTATTTAAACATGTGTCTTCGCTGCTGTTTAAATAAAGTTTTGTGCTTATGTTTGTATAAACTCTTTATTGAAGGACTCCGCATGCTAACTGTTAGCCATTGGCTCTGCTAGGCTAGCTTAGACAAGAGAAGTGAGTACCGGGCTCCAGCAGATAAGTGGATCGGTGTCCGGGTCTTCCACTAAAGTCCACAGTTTCGTTAGGAAGGCCGGGACGTTCCCACTGTTTAACATTCCACCTCCTCCGGGAAACTCCATTTTACGGCGAAAAACAAAACCCACACAGGACTTTTGCAGCTAATCTGCACTAACAATGCTAACAGCTAGCATACCATTAACCCCATACTCGAAGACCAAAAATATTCAAACTGCGCCACTAAGCTTGAATGGGGTTTTTGTCGGAAATACAGAAGACTCTCCTATGATCCTGGATTCGGTAATCTGTCCTGCCTGGGAAACGACTTGTCAAACTTCAGTCTAAACAAACTCCGTAGTGGAAAATTCCAACAAATCCGATAACATACACAACTGCGTAGCCAACAGGCTGTCGCACTTCGATAACGTCACAAAATGTACTGTGACCGACTGTGACCGTTTGGTCAAATTCTGATGCAAACGTCCGTAATCCAGATTATTTCTAGTTTTAACACGAGTGTGGATATTAAACTAAGCGGATTTTTAAATAAACGTAAAACACAGTTAACACAGTTAACAGTTGTTAAAAGGTAAACAAACATCTATTTTTCCTAAGAATATATTAAAAGTCAGTGTGAACCCATATAGACCATATGGTAGACCTTAGACTGTGTATAAAAAGAGGCATAGACCACTAAAACTGTATTACAACTTTTGTGCTATAGCTACACAGAATTTACGTACAATGCATAAAATAGTATATAGGCCAATATAATACAAATACTTCTTCCTTAAGATGTCAACAGCTTTGATTGTATGAGTTGATAGCATTGTATGAACATGACTTCAGTAATTAGGCACATAAAATACAGTGTGTTAGCAGTCAGTGCTATGTTGACATTACTTTCACCACCCCCACCCCCTGAAACATAAAGGAGAGAACCAGGATTATCAAAACAACATATGGCCTGGATTTATCAGGCACTGAACAGTTGGTTTTCTATGATGGACATTGAACAAATGTGCACATGGAAAGCCTTTCGCCACTTTTGTAGTTTTGTCTATCAAATAAGTTGAAAATTCAGACATAATGGAATTCAAGCAGAAGGAAGGGGGCCATGGAGGATCACTGATGTTGGAGAGAAATCAAGAAAATCTCATATTGTCCAAACCAACAGTTCACTTGACAATTATCACAGCATGGTATGAAAGGCCAGAGTGCACATTAAAACCCCTGTACACCATTAATAGCCACCTTTGAAGCACATGTAGCATCTAAGCTTTGCTTTTGATAAGTAAAGTATTGTATTATTGCCATTTTGACAGCATAAACAGCAGGTATGTGTATTAAAAAGATGGCACTGAGAGATGGGCCATAGAAGGGAATTGTGCTCTTTTTTTTCTTCTGCCGCACAACTTTTCTGTATTGACGTCCTGCAAAAAAGAATTTTGTGATTCGGATAATTGTTGCTATAATTGCCTAAATTACTGCTTTAAAAAATTAAAGCACTGAAAAGAAAGTTATATCAGATTAACTCTAAACAGAATAATCTATTAATTACTATGTAAATTGTTGTTGGAGGGATGTTTTAAAGCCCCACTTGAGCAAATATTGATCAGTTTGAAAACTTATCTGTGTTCCCCAGAATTGTAAATCTAGTCTAGACACCAAAAACAGAAGAAAGAAACACTGGATGTCTTAAAATGGCACGGACTTCATTTTTTTCTTCAATTGTATGGTAAGTTATGTCTAAAATAAATCAGCAATACCCACATCTCCATCTGCCAACTGCTGAAACCGGTCTTCCTTGTTTGCTGTGATTTGGTTAATGTTATGCTTTGTTTTACGCTTTTTAACATCTGGGTTACTCATCCATAAATCTTAAAATAGAGAGGAATTTTAAAAAAGAGGCTATTTCATACAAGCTCACATGTAAGACATAGTATGAGAAAGACTGTGTAGGCCTATTCTCCCTTTGATGCTTATAACATTGGAAAGATAATGCTTGCTGAAGCCGGCGACCTCACAATTTCTCAAAGCTCAACTCTGACATCCAGGTTAATTCACTCTCTAAATTGACTTGCTCAATCCTGGCTGAGCATTCATGGAAGTCTTTGCTAATTGAGTTTCTAACAAGGCTTACTCACGAGTTCCTAGCCAACCACTCAGTTTCAAGGTCCCAGTTCATTCCTGCACTAGGTCAGCCAGCTCACAAGTCCCTGAGAGTTCAGCTCGGTGGTTCTGGGTCATTTAGCTGCCTATTTAGCTAGCTTACAGATTAAGCACTCAAAAAAGCTATCATGGCAAGCTCTTCTGAGCTGTTTAGCTGAGAGCTAGCCAAATATCACAAGGGAACTGGAGATTTATGTCTGATACCTTCTCTGGTCTATGATGGCTTGCTTGACTTTTTGCCCAAACTTGCCTCTAGTGTTTTCTCTACCTAGCCTGTTTTAATGTCTCCCAATGGCTTTTCATGAATTAGTTATGACACATGCTAATTAAATGTAAAGCTTCACCTTAAATGCAATCAAGATTATTTGGAGGATGTTTTACCTAGAACAAACAGGTTGTCTGACCTTGTCTTTCAGAGCATGTAAGTGGTGCTCTAAGGATTTAAAAATCCTCAGATAACATTGTACTCTTGACATGTCTCGCAGGGTTGAAAAAAAACACGTAATATATATGTTAATACAATTTAAATAAGTTAATAAGACTTTAAACTAGAAGTGAGATAGTGTTAAAGGTTTTAAATAAAAGGGACAAAACATGCTAAATATTTTCAGTTTTGTTTTTTAGATGAAATAATTAAATAGTGAACTTGAATTGGACCCAATTTCAGTTAAGATGAGTTACTTTCTTCCTTCAATACTGTGGACCATGTTAAAGTTATGTTATTGAAACTAAGTGTTTAAACATTTGTGTTATATATAATTTTTTTAAACTTGTAGTGAATATCTTTATCTGTTGTCAAATTAGTAAAATCAGGCAACAAAATTTCCTTGATGTTGCATTTGTAAGATTCCCCTTTGTACTTTTGTCTTTCGTGATTGTTTATGTAATTACCACTCCAGCCACGAGGGGGCGACAAATGTAGCAGGTTTAAAGTTACAACAACGTACCGCGTGTGGCCAGAAGGTGGCGCAAAGCCATCTCTGTGGATGTGACGCGTTGCCTCTGACCTCGCAGGTTTCCCACGTGGTTCAATGGAGGGGAGTAAAGGAAACGTGCAGAATACCGGAGAGAAAACAAAGATGAAGAAAGTACGAGAAAAAACACCGAACAAGCGGAGTAACGAGGAAGACGAAGAGGATCAGGTGAGAAACATGTTAAGAACCTAGAAGAAGAGGAGGATGACTGAGTGATCTGAATGAACTAGCGAGGAGTTGCTACTTAGCTGTTAACATGCTAACAGGGAGACCACAGCAAAACATGCTGCTTTTTACAAAGTGACATTTTCTCTAAGTGACTAAACAGAGGAGCCACATTCAGGCCGCTTCCGGTCAGATATGCAGGACTTGTAGAGTGTCTGCAGAGAAACTGCTTAACATAGAAGCACGGGGACCACTTTATTGTGGATTTCAGTATGAATACATGATAATCTCAAATAGACAGATATGCTAATATATTTGGTGTTATCTTGCTGTAAACACAAATGATGTTTACTACTCCACACATACTGATATTGTGCTACAATCTCCAACAATCTGTGCAAATGTTTACTGGAAACTATATGTAGCTAAGATATAGGAGCATTAATTAGTTAAAGAGAATTGTTTTCACTTTTTTTCCTCAATTGAGTTGCTGCTAATCTTTGCATCCAGTTTCAGATGTTTAGTTAAATAATCCGGATGTTTATCAGCTCAGTACACGGTAACACAGAAAATACTGCAGTGTATTAAAAAGTGGACTGGATTCCACTGTGACATGTTTGTCCTCCTCAGTTCTTCAATAACAAACCTGCTGACAAAGATGAGGATGATGATCTGTCTGACAGCGAGGACAGTGTTTACTCAGGACTGGAGGATTCTGGGAGTGATTCTGAGGATGAAGAAGAAGAGAAGGAAGAAGGATCAATTGATGATGATGATGATGACGATACAGATGATGATGACGATGATGAGAGTCAAAGTCAGCAGGTAGTATTTCATGTTTGTATCAGTTGACAGTGTGGTTGTGACGTGTAGAAATCTGTATCTTCCTTTCAACTTAATGTTCTACTTGCAGGAAGCTGTGAAGAAGAGCAAGAACAAGAAAGGAGAAGTGATTGAAAAGAAAGAAGACGAGTATGAGCATGACACCTCAGATGAAGAGGTGAGTTTTATATCCCTTAGGTTGCTCGTCTGCTTTTTCGTGTCCACTGCTGATGTTCTGTTCCACATGCTTTCTTGTAATCTGTGTGTAATTCTGTGATTTTATTTTATAACATAACAGGTTGTGTTCTCTTGTAGATGCTCAGGCTGTACAGAGTTTGTGGAACGTTCCTTCCCCTGTTGTTGTCTTACGCTATCCCCCCCCCACGCACCTTCTGTGTGCTCATAACTTTTTTTTATTGTTCTAAAGGACATCAGGAACACAGTGGGGAACATTCCCATGGAGTGGTACAAAGACTTCCCCCACATTGGCTATGACCTAGATGGGAAGAAGATCCTTAAGCCAATCAGAAACAAGGATGAGCTCGATGAGTTCTTAGACAAAATGGAGAACCCTAACTACTGGTGAGTTAGCGTGACGCTACCTCCTCTCCGGCTGTAAACCAGAGTGCTAGCGATATTGACGTTGTTGCGTCTGCAGGAGAACGGTTCAGGACAAGCAGACGGGAGCCGATGTGGTGCTGTCAGACGAGCAGGTCGCGCTTGTGAATCGCCTGCAGAAAGGCCAGTTTGGAGACCTCAACTTTAATGAACACCAGGTATAATCTGGATGCTGTCTGAGTCGCAAACCTTAAAAGTTACATGAGCAGCTTTGAATATGATGATTGTTGCTGACCTTTGCTCCTCCTCTTCCTCAGCCATCTGTGGAGTTCTTCACTAAAGATGTAATGATTCATCCAGTCACCAATAGACCCGCGGACAAACGCAGCTTCATCCCGTCACTGACCGAGAAGGAGAAGGTTAAAACCGCACGGATAGTTTGGGGTTTTTACCTGTCTCTACCTTTCTGACTCTGCCTCGTCTGCCTGCAGGTTTCTAAACTGGTGCATGCTATCAAGATGGGTTGGATCAAACCTCGGCGAGTAGAGGACGACAGCAAAGAACGCTACTATGACCTGTGGGCCAATGAGGACTCTTCTCTTTTGGCTAAGCATAAGATGCACCTGCCTGCTCCTAAAATCCCTCTTCCAGGTCACGAGGAATCATATAACCCTCCTCCCGAATACCTGTTCACAGATGAAGAGGTGTGTCATCTAGTTTGTTGCCGTCTGATTAATATGCTGAAATTAGAAGTAAAAACTTCCACGTGTCTTTTTTTACTCCATAGCGCGCTTTGTGGGAGCAGCAGGATCCATCTGACAGGAAGTTGCCATTTATCCCCAACAAGTTCTCAAACCTCCGTCAGGTCCCAGCATTTCCTCGCTTTATCCACGAGAGGTTTGAGCGATGCCTTGACCTGTATTTGTGTCCACGACAGAGGAAGATGAGGGTACGAACACTGACTAGTCAACCACTCAGCAGGTGAAAATGTATTTTTAAAACTAGGTTGTAACTTACTGTCTGCCTGCTTGTAGGTGAATGTGAATCCAGAAGATCTAATTCCCAAACTTCCCAAACCAAAAGACCTACAACCGTTCCCAACAACACAATCTCTGGTAAAAAAAAAAAAAAAAACACGCACATGTAATAAAAACACAACTTTCCATCAGTCCGATGATTTAACATTTACATCATCTCCTCTTTTTCTACCTGTGTGTTCAGGTGTATAAAGGTCACAGCGGTCTTGTTCGCTCCATTAGTGTGTCTCCATCAGGACAGTGGCTTGCATCAGGTAACATCATCCAACATTTGTTTTACTTCACAGAAATTGGTGGAAGTGTTTGTGGAAAAAGACAACTTTTATACAAATAGTGGATCTTTTTGTGTTTTTGTTTTTCCTTCCGAAAAATTTTGAACATATGAGACAGAATCCAGAAACAATGACTTAAGCTTTACCAAAATGATACAAATGGCTGCTTTGTGATTTACTCTATTCACATTAGAACAGTAAACCCTGGGTTTAACTAAATAAAAGGTAGTTTGGCCAAAACATTAAGGCTGCAGGCTGAGCCAAGATGCTACTGTTGGGTACCTGCCATTGTGGTACCCACTAATCTTCAACAGAAGCTCTGACACACACCAGCTTGAACTGGTGTGTTAGGAGGAAACCTGCTCTGTGACTATTATAAATGCTGATAGAAGACTCTTGACTTGTGTGCTTTAGTTCTGTTATTGCACAAGAGTGCACTGATTGTTTTACAAAACCTCTGAAAAAAAATAGAGGAGGAAAGTTTTTATTTTTTTATTCTTACTTGTAGCAATCCGTAACAGCAGAGAAGTACAAAAAAAGGCGCCATTGGGGTCAAGTGAAGCAGACTGTTGGGCAGAAATCCCACAATTGCCCTCAGATTGTAGTCTTTAAATTCCATGTTGTCCAGGATACAAGCAGAACTGCATATATGATTTCTCCACCAAGTTAATGATGTTATTATCCAAGGGGATGTTTCAAACTGCAATCTGGTGTCAGTAGATGGAGATAAATTATTAATGTGCGTGTCGTAAAATGTCTATTTTATACGGTTACTGTATTGACAGGTAGCGATGATGGCTCTGTCAAATTCTGGGAGGTGTGTTCGGCTCGCTGCATGAAGACCGTTGAAGTGGGCGGAGCTGTTAAGAGTATTGCATGGAACCCAAACCAATCCGTCTGCCTTCTGGCCGTTGCTCTGTAAGAAGTGGCCTATAAACCTACCTGTGTTTATGATGTGCTTGGAATTTAAACAAAATGTTACAAAAGCTCTCTAACCTCCCTTTCTCTCACATCTTTTTCTGCTTTTCAGAGACTCTGTAGTTCTGATCCTGTCTCCCTCTCTGGGAGACAAACAGGTCATCTCTGCATCAGAGCAACTCCTTACTGGTCAGCAGGAGGAGGGACCATCAGAAGTGTCAGATACTGTTGTCTGGTCGGAGGCTGAGGGAGAGGAGCGAAATCAGGGGATCCGCATCAAAATCCAACATCCTAAAGTGAGTTAATCCACCTGACTGACCCTTAATTATATCGGATGGATGGATGGATGCTGCTTTCTTCGAGTAAAACTAACTGGTTTTGTTCTATCCTCAGGCTCTTCACCAGGTCACATGGCATGCTAAAGGAGACTACCTAGCATCGGTGATGCCAGACCATTCAAGTCACTTGCAAGTGTTTATCCACCAAGTGAGCCGAAGGCGGAGCCAGAACCCTTTCAGGAAAAACAAAGGTCTGGTTCAGTGCGTGGCCTTCCATCCTATCAGGCCCTACTTCTTTGTAGCAACGCAGCGCTCGGTTAGGCTCTACAATCTTGTCAAACAGGAAATGACCAAAAAACTACAAGCCAACTCTAAGTGGATCTCCAGCATAGCCGTGCACCCAGGGGGTAAGTAGATCCAGGGAAATGTCAGACCCTCCACAGCAGTCAGCACAACCTCTTTGTGCTGGATGATGCAGCCTCTGTCTGAACTGACTGTCTGCAGGTGATCATGTGATCAGTGGGAGCTATGACTGCAGGCTGAGCTGGTTTGACCTAGATCTCTCAACAAAACCATACAAGATGCTACGGTACGCACGTTAGTTGGTTATTTGTACCTGTTCAGTTTTGTTCAAATATTGATCTTATTGGTGTTATCGAACACCCCCTGCTTTTAGACACCATAAGAAGGCCGTGAGGAGTGTAGCCTATCACAGAGGTTACCCGCTGTTTGCGTCAGCATCGGATGATGGATCAGTTATCATCTGCCATGGAACTGTTTACAAGTAATGCTCACAAAAACACAGAATATAACTGACTGATAACCAAACTCTTCAGAGAGAAAATAGCTCATTTCTCCCCTGTCTTCCCAGTGACTTGCTGCAGAACCCACTGATAGTCCCAGTGAAAGTCCTCAGAGGCCACACGATCACTCATGACCTTGGTGTTTTGGATGTGAAGTTTCATCCCACACAACCGTGGATCTTCTCTTCCGGAGCTGATGCTACCATTCGCCTCTTCACCTAACAACCTGCCCGGCAACCAGTACATTGCTCTTAGTGGTTGCCTACTGGGGAACCAGCCGACCCCCTCTATATGTGGGTCGAGATGGCTGTGACAGCCTATCATTAATATCCCAGCAAACTTTCAGTGGTGTTTATTGGGATTCCAGACTGATGTTTTTACTAAAGTAAGGATGTAATTTCCTGTAATGTTTGCTTTCCCTGTTGGGTTCCAATAAAATATAACTTTCTTACTATTTCTGTGTTTTCTGGTGAGTTTGAGACTGAAAACAAGTTTTAAAAATGGCTAGAGAGCGAATGAAGGTCTGATTTTTGGTAAAGTTTGGTAAATATGTGAATAAAATGATCACGTACGCCATGATGGCAAGAAACAAGTGCGTGTGGTTTTATATCGATATCAAATGTGACGTACTTTTTTCTGTTTCATTGTCTTTTTTATAGGCTTAATTAGAAATTAGAAACTTTTATATATATTAGACACGCATTTGCTGTAGCTGTATTTTTTCCGCTTGAGGTCGGAGCTCTTATTTCATAGTCTGGAAGTGACGTTACGAATGTTTTTCCGGCGCGGACCTTTTTCAATGTAACACCAGATCATGACAGAAGAGGGTAAAATAACGCCGAGCTCCGAAAATTGTGTTTACACCAGCTGTTACTGGTAAATCCGCGTGCATTATCAGTTTTTATGGCGGATGCATTTAGAGACACGGCTTTGCAGTTTAGTGATCCGCATTCTTTTGTTGTTTATGTTGTTTTGCATAATTAAGGTTTATTTCCTTATCTCAAATGTAGACTATCACCCGATCCATACCTGAATTACCACTTTTATAACCTACTCTAGGATTTGGCTTAAACTTCTGGACGTGAGCAGTTTCTACTAATCAGTTTCAGTGAGAGATATTATTAAACAAAATTTATTTATTTATTACCTCTCGATTCGCATAATTAGTCCTCTGATTGGGTTTACAAGAGCTTAAGTCAATTCTACAAACACTTTCATAATTATTAACCCTGGATATTACTTTAATAAAAAGAGGGAAAGTACAGCTAATCATTATTAGAGTAAAATTGAAACACGGGTTAATAAAGCCATCAAATACATCTTCAAATGTTTTTAAAACAAGTTAAAGACATATTTGAAATGTCTTTATGTGGTTAAAGGTACCAGCTGACGGACTTGCTGGTTTAGAAAAACATTATTCTTATTAAGGGAGAGTCATTTCCTTCAGTAGAAAAAAAGAGCAGACTGCTTGCAATTGGTATTGTTGATAGGAAGTATTTAGCAGAGGGGTATTCCTTTACTCTCTCTGCTCTCTGTGTCTTGTTAACATAACATGCATCCCTGTGGCACAGTAAAATTTCCAAAATTTGAGTAGTCGCAAGTATCTGCAATCTATAGATGTAAATAAGGATGAAGGGTCATGTGGAAAACAGCATATAAATATGTTGGAAGAGTTGAGACTGAACCTATTTCTTATTCTTTCTACATGTGCTAATCTTTCTTTGTTAACATCATAAAACCAGATCAGATGCCATAACAGTGTGAAATCTATGTTTGCTTTTTTCTTCAGTGCCTATTTAATAGGGCTGCACAATTAATCGTTAAAAAATCGTGATCTCAATTTACACTTTTATGAAATTTCATTTCCAAATGAAAACGATTTTTTTAAAAAAAAAGAAAAAAAGACCATGATTCTACTGCATTTTGATCAGGAACATCATCTGCATAAAACAAGCGCTGCCTTTTTCTCTCAACAAATGAACAGTAGAAAACTATTCAAAGGTTGTTTAGGTAAAAGAAGAGAAAAGTGACATTTATTGTTTTTATATTTAGTATCAGCTGTTGCAAAGTTGATGTGCCGGTGATTTGTGAAATAAATACGTATATTGGGAAAAAATCGTGAGAGAAGCGTGATCTCAATTCTTGGCAAAAAAAATTGTGATTCTCATTTTACCCAGAATTGTCCAGCCCTACTATTTAATATCAGATCTTAGCAGAAGAGTTGCTTTTTTCAGTCTTATTGTTTCTTTTGCTGTCTGTACTTTCTCTGCAGTGAAGAAAATGTTTGGAAGCTCTGTGAGTACGTCAGAACGGAGAGAAGGGCTCCACTGGAACAGCTGTATGTGGTTTTCATCTCTAATGACAACCGAATGGTGAGAACACAAAAGGAAACAGGGAGCACATAGAAATCATGCATTCATTTTTTATACAACTTAATACAGTCAGGGTTGCAGTGAAACTGGAGCCCAACCCATCAGGCATGACGCTGGTTATAGGTCAGTTGGCAGTCTATCGCAGGGCCACATGTAAACATTTTTGTAGTAATTCCTGTAAGATATTGGCAGGTTCGTTGGACCATTTCTATAAAACAGCACAAACAACAGTAGAAACCATAAATTCAGAATTCTGCTTCTTTAAAATGCCAAGTTAAATCTAAGACCTGCTAAGGTTTATGAACCATCCACAGATTCTGGAAAACACCTTGTAGATGGTTTGAAACATCTACACATACATTAATGTTCTTTAAAATGTCTTTGCACAGAACAGCCATGTTGTTTTTATAGAATGGTCTTTGTTTTCTATCAGGTTCCTCTTTGGAAACAGAAGTCAGGCCATGGAGACCAGCCAGTCATCTGGGTCTGTATTATCACTACGTGTTTGTTACCAACTGTAATGATGTCATTATGACATCATTGTTTGTGTCCTGGTGTGTTTTAAGGACTACCACGTGGTCCTGATCCAGGTGGGTCTTCAGTCAGGCTCTCTGGTTTATGATCTGGACTCCGAGCTGCCTTTTCCCTGCAACCTGCATCTGTACGCTGCCCAGGCTTTACGTACCGATCACTTCATCAAACGCAAGTTTCACCGGTAACTCTGCTGAGCACCAACAGCAAAATGCCTGAGTATCAGAGATATCACCGCGGTAACGCCTTGCTGTGTCTGTGACAGGAAGTTACGTGTGATCCCTGCAGATAGCTTCCTGTTGAACTTTGCATCTGATCGATCCCACATGAGGAATCCTGATGGTACCTGGAAGATGCCCCCACCTTCCTACCCCCCAATACACACAGCAGGTAACACCCCCTCCCCGCCTCCCCCCCAGTTATTAGGTGATGATTTAAATAATAAAACATGATGATGTCGTCGTGCTGTAATGTGTGTCCTCCTCAGAGTGTCAGATGAACCTGGATGACTTCATCAGTATGGACCCTGCTACCGGTTGGGGCACAGTCTTCACCCTGGACCAGTTCCTGCATAGATACATAGGAAATCCTGACTCATTTTCATCATTGTCTTCATCATCATCCTCATCAGCAGCGATGTCTCTGTAGTTGTGATTTTGTTGTTCCAAACGGTCACATGTCTTGTGCAGATTTTGATGCCACTAAAGAACAAGAACAAATATTCATGAACTCTGATTGGAAGAAGACATTGTGGCATCTCAGTCAGTTTCAGACTTTTGTCCATATAACACCAGCACGATGAGCTCGGAGACCAGCAGAAATGTGAATATGTCATGTTTTTGGCCTGCTGAGCCTCTGCTCAGATCATCTGCTAAACATATTCATACTTAAATTTATAATTTTACATCAGGACTATCATTAAGGGGCAGCATTATCTTAAATGTGTTTGTTTTTTATGTTTGTTGAGAAATAAAAACATTTAATGGCACCTTTATCTTAATTTAACAGTGTAAACACTGAAGAACTGTCTGAGATCAAGATTAAATAAATGGTGTTTTAGTAATTGTTATTGTAATTTTCAGTTGGATGCTCACAAAATATTTATTTTCTCAGTTATCTAATTTTTTCAGTTTATTGTTTGGAACAAAAAATAATCCCAGTTTTGTATCCCTTTACGTCAGAAACCGGTGGCTGGGGGCAAATCACTGTCTGAGTAACAGACAAAGCATTAACTAAAACCTGCCATAATTTAATTAATTAAGAAAACTTAAATGGTCATTTATTTTTCCTTATGTGTGTACATGTTTCAATATTATTCTGCACCTTAATAAAAGAACAAAAAACAGGTTAATTACAAAACAGTTGTTGGTGCCTTAATGTTAAAGATTGTCATTTATTGCATCATATGGTTTCTAAGTTTATGGTTTTCAACCTTTTAGCAGATTTTCATAAAAATGGATAGAACTGTGTAAACATTTGGCAGAGATATAATCATGGCTCAGAGTAGCTGATGATCTATGCTAACCAGGTGACTGACTTCTGATGGAGGTTTCTCCACTGACTGGTAATTCAGCAGTTTACTGGCCAAAAATGAGTTGGAGATTTTGCTTTCTAATATTTTTCATATGTGATCAGAGGAAGTTCTAGTGCATTTCTGCTTAGGAACACAGACTGGAAGATGTGAGGAACATCAACATGACATGTACAACCTCTGAGAAAGAAATATTTTGACTACAGGAAATAATTACCTTTGTAGAGGAATTTCATGTATTAGCTTTATTACCTTGCTCTTAATTAATGTCTAGCTGAAAGGTCCGACCATAAGGCT
>JBAMHX010000019.1:18941446-18952458 GCA_037177515.1 Pseudomugil tenellus
CCCCCGTCAGCCTGCGGCGATGTGGCCGAGCTCCTGCGGGCATCCAGCGGCGTCATCACCAGCCCCGGATGGCCGTTTCAGTATCCAGCCAAACTGAACTGCAGCTGGAACATTAGAGCACGACCTGGAGACTCCATCACCATCAGGTGAAGCAAACACTGTTTCCATAGAAATGACAAAAGCTAAAAAGATGTTCTGAGGTGACACATGAAGGGTTGTCCCTTAACACCGTGTTATCATAAGTTTGGATGAAATCAAGGCTCATGCATCTCAGTTCTAAGTTTGTTTGTGTCCATCTAAACAAGCTTCCTCTCCGCTGGTAGTTTGCATCTTTCTCTAGATCTGCACTTTGTTAACTTCTGTTTAACTACAGTCGATTGGGCTCATCATCTTGTTGTCTCTTTTATGTTATTATTGGCAGCAAGAATCATGTTTCAGTAAATCATGCTCTGCGTTAACATCGGACTGTGTGAAAGTCAACTCAGTGAGTGCAATCGAGCAAAATATATACACGCTGTGGAAACTCAAGGTATCCTTGAGGTTTACATCAAAGTGGGTGTGAAGCTATTTTGTCATTTTCAATTCAGAAAACTACAAAACCAACCAAATTACAAAACCAGGAATGTTGTAAAATCACACTGAAACCAAATAAACAGTTATTAACATCCCCAGCACTCAGTCTTAAGTGTAAATCCCTCTTTTCCTTCTGCAGTTTTCAGGACTTTGACCTCCAGGGTTCACATCGCTGCACCTCAGATTGGATGTCCATCAGCAGCTACAGGAGCCTGGATGGCCTGCGGGTTTGTGGTTCCTCCCTGCCCCCCCCTTACATGTCCTCCCAGGACCATGTCTGGATTCACTTCCATTCTGATGACAGTCTGACGGGGAAAGGCTTCAGACTGTCCTACATCACAGGTGAGGGTTGGCACTGGCCTGTGTCCTGCTTCAGCATGAACCTTTCTGTCCCACCATCCTGTGATCAGCAGGACTGGCACCTCCTCTGCTTGTTACATAACAGTTTACGAAGCAGACATGGGATGATGTAATCCTAGATTAGAGGTTGATGTAAATCCTCTGAACGGGGACTTAAGTTGAAAGAACCAGAAATATCACAGAATTCAGTAACTCTTGGAGTAAATTGTTATCAGTTGGCTTTGAAGTAATTAATGAATAAAACTAAATGTTCTTGTAGGCAAGCCAGATGCATCCAGCTGTGATGTGGACCAGTTCCACTGCTCCAATGGGAAGTGCATCCCGGACTGGTGGCGCTGTAACTCCATGGATGAGTGTGGTGACAATTCAGACGAAGAGCTGTGTGTGGATTCGCCGTTTTCTTTTCAACCCTGCAGTCTGAACCAGTTCCCCTGCTTGTCCCGTTACACTCGGATTTACACCTGCCTGCCGCACAGTCTGCGCTGCGATGGCAGCATCGACTGCCAGGTAACCGCCCCGTTCGCTCACTGGTCAGACATTAAGTAAAACCCATGAATTTTCCTAATCACAATTCATCTTACTGAAACGAGCCAGTCTCTCTTAGTGATGCAGCTTTGTCTCCTCTGTGGAGACTCACTGGTCCTTCCTCTCCGTTTTGGGCAGAGGGTCTCCAGCTGGAGCGCAGTCTAGATGAAGTCCTGCTGGGAGCAACTTCAGCATAAATCCAGTTTCTGATGCAGTCTTTCTTCTTTTTTCTAGGACCTTGGTGATGAAATCGACTGTGACGTCCCCACTTGTGGAGAATGGTTGAGGAACTTCTACGGTTCATTCAGCTCTCCAAACTACCCAGATTTCTACCCTCCTGGAAGTAACTGCACCTGGCTGATTGACACTGGAGACCACCGCAAGGTAAAATCCAACCTTTGTTTCTTCCCATAATCCTACAGAGACTTGAATAAACTCATTTGAGCTGCTATGTGACATTCAAGCCAACATTTTGTCCTTTTACTTCATCCTCTTGCAGGTCATCCTCAGGTTTACTGATTTTAAGCTGGATGGGACAGGCTATGGTGACTACGTGAAGGTCTACGATGGTCTGGAGGAGAACCCTCGCCGGCTCCTCAGGGTGCTAACGGCCTTTGACTCCAGAGCACCGGTTGCCGTCGTTTCATCATCGGGTCAGCTCAGAGTTCACTTCTACGCTGACAAGATCAACGCTGCCAGAGGCTTCAACGTCACCTATCAGGTGTGTTGGTGTGATTTGAAGTTGAACAGGTTGTATAAGTATAACTAAAAAAAACAGGGACCTTTATATTATTTGGGGAGGGCATGTTCTTTGTGACCCATTTCTGTGAATGTGTCTTTACTAAGGTGGATGGGTTTTGCCTGCCCTGGGAGGTTCCCTGTGGGGGGAACTGGGGTTGCTACACCGAGCAGCAGCGTTGCGATGGCTACTGGCACTGCCCCAACGGTCGGGATGAGCTGAACTGTTCCACATGTCAGGAGGACGAGTTCCCCTGCTCCAGAAATGGTGCCTGTTACCCTCGATCAGAACGCTGTAATTACCAGAACCGCTGCCCCAATGGTTCTGATGAAAAGAACTGCTTCTTCTGCCAGCCTGGAAACTTTCACTGCAAGGTACAAAAAAGCCTGATTATGTATAAACGTGTCCCACAGTCAGGAGAAAGATGAGACTGGAAGATACTCTGGGGACATTTGCAATTAATAATATCAATATTTCCTAGTTTCCTTTTAAAAAAAACAAAACGAACTAAATCTAATGCCTTTTACCTCTACAGAATAACCGATGTGTGTTTGAGTCATGGGTCTGTGATGCCCAGGATGACTGTGGCGACGGCAGCGATGAGGAAAGTTGTCCCGTCATTGTTCCCACCAGAGTCATTACCGCCGCTGTCATTGGCAGCCTAATCTGTGGTCTCCTATTGGTCATTGCACTCGGCTGCACCTGCAAACTCTATTCACTGCGCATGTTTGAACGCAGGTGACATTTTCCTCTTTACATTTTAGCCTTAGCTCTACCAATTGAATGACTTCTCCTATTTGTCATCGTCAACTTTGAGATTCAAACATGAGTAATGGTTTCAGGTCGTTTGAGACTCAGCTGTCCAGAGTGGAAGCAGAGCTTCTGAGGAGGGAGGCGCCACCTTCTTACGGGCAGCTGATTGCACAGGGATTGATCCCACCGGTGGAGGATTTCCCAGTGTGCTCTGGGAACCAGGTACACTCCCCTGATAACTGCTTGCTCATGAATTTCAAAACTACATTGTTGTCCATTTTCCATCTTTTAGTCAATTTTTTTAACAGATTATGTTTCAGTGAGAACTGCAGAAAACTCCTTTGAGGAGGAACCTTGTTCTGACAGTTTTGTTTTTCCCCGTTTCCAGGCATCAGTCTTGGAAAACCTACGTCTAGCTGTCCGGTCTCAGCTTGGCTTCACCTCCCTCAGACTCCCTTCCACTGGTCGTCATAGCAACTTGTGGCGCAGACTTTTCACCTTCTCGCGATCCCGCAGGTCAGGTTCTTTGGCTTTGGTCTCTGCTGACCTGGATGACAGTGCCGGCACTGGTAGCACTGGGAGTTCTGGCTCGGATCTCCTTTCTCCAGACTCAGATGACACAGACACGGAGAGTGAGCGAGGTAGGGAGCGAGGCGTGGGAGCCGTAGGTGGGTCAGTTGCCCCCCTCCCCCATAAAACCCCTCCAGTCTCTGCTGTGGAGGCTGTAGTATCTGTAGCCACGTCTGCAACCTCTGTGACCCCTATGCCCAGCAGAGATCGAGGCCTCGACCGACCCAGAGAAGCCCCGCCCCCTTCCAGTCCTGTTACTGTGGTGACTTCCAGTCCAGAACCTGAATGTCACACTGACTCTTCAGAGCTCCCAGCTCCTTCCATATCCGCACTACAGCGCCTGGCCCAGAACCTGCAGCGCCTGGCCAGGAATCTAACTAGAACCAACCAGAACCAGCAGAATCAGACCTGGACCAATCACAGCCCACTTCGCCAGCTGGAGACAGGAAGAGGTGACGGCGAGACAGCTGAGCGACAGGGGAGCAGAGAGGAAGAGGAAGATGTGGAGCTCCTCATCCCTGTTTCCGACTCTGATTCGTCATCGTCCTCTTCACTGATTAGCGATGTGCGACAGCCTCTGCTGGAGCCACACCCCTCCTGCACCGCAGGGCATCCCCACCGTCATCAACGAGGACACAGTGGTCGAGGAGGGCGGGACGGCACTTGTGAACACTGTGGGATGGTCCACACAGCTCAGATCCCTGATGCTTGCCTTGAGGCCACAGGCAAGACGGAAAGCAGCGACGATGAACTGCTGTTGCTGTGTTAACAAGCTAACTCACCAGCTAACATGCTAACTGAAAGGCTATTGTGTTAAGTTTTAGGCAGACATTAAAAACACTTTAATATAGATGAATAACAAGGTAACTGACCAACCAATAGGCCAGCCGTCCATGCTGGTATACCAACTGACCACCAGGCTAATACAAGTCATACTTCAATTAGCGCTAGTTGACTTGCTAAATTAAAGACTAGCATATTTTACTCTCCACTTTAAGCGGGCAAACAGGGTTAAACTTTGCTTAACGTGTGGAAAGACCAGCCTTCATATTCTGACAAATCGTTTGCTGTTAGCAAAATAAGCTAGCACAAATAAGAGCATCACTTTCCCCCTCAGCTAACATGCTATCTACCAACTTATACTAGACATCATCGAGCTGAAACTTAACATACGGTAACATTTGTTAGCATGCTAGCTGGACTAAAGGTTATTTCTTATTGATGTCGGAGATAAATAATACAACCAGAGATTTGCAAGAGTGATATTCCTAATTGGACTACTGTTGGTACGACCACGAAAGCTGTTTGTTGTTTCCCTGGTCCGTCCGTTAAGCACCTGCCAACTTCCCACGCTTCCCCCCCCCCCTTAATAAGCAGATGTTCTGCTTATTGGTACGACTAAACGGAGTCCATAGACTTATGGTTCCCTGAAAATGGAACAATGACTTTTAATAAGAAGCCTTTTGACCGCAAAATGTGTATGAACTCCTGGTCAGGTTTGTCAGTATAAAAGGTCTCTCCATTTCCAAGACTGCTGGTTAAGTGTGTTTAAAGGGAGTGAAAAGGGTCATGTAACCAGAGGAGGCAGTTAAAGATAGCTTTCAGTAAGCTGACTTTTGGTAGCCAAAAAAAGGGGTGAGCAACTCTGGTCCCCAAGAGCTGCAGTCCTGCAAGTGTGCTCCAGCAGTAGTTTCCCTGCTGCAACACACCTGACTCAAATCAATGGGTAATTATTAGCAGATGTTTTCAGAGTTTGATGTCAGACTCTGCTTACTCTTATAATAAGGTCTGACATGTTGCTGCAAGAAAACTCCTAACGCTAGCAGAGCTGAGGCCCTGGAGGATGGGAGTTGCCCATCCCTGCAGTAAAGCCTTGTTACATGGCACGTTACGGTTTAGAGTTACGTGAGGGTTCTCCGCTGTCGGATGTGATTGTTACACAAATTTCGTACAGAATATATTGTTGCATCACACTGCCCATCATATATTATGTCCAGAGATTTGGTTTTACATGCCTGTAGTTGATTTCTTTAAACATCTTATCAGTGGAGAAAATGATCAGTACATTAATTTGTGGAGTAAATGTTTACTTTGTCATATTTGCGTTATACACAGTCACTTTTTATCCATTACTAATGCAAAGCACAACACTTTTTTTTAACTAAATCTTTAACTTTTTTAATTTAACCCACAAAGAGTAGTGTTTTAAAAACTGGTGATCTCCTGGTCACATGACCCTGATCGTGCTTATTGTAGCAGTTTCTGCTCATGTTGCTTGTTCTGGCTGAGATTCCTGTCTGGTTTCTACCCCTTGTTCAGCGTCACTGCCTGCCCAGTTCAGACCATTTTTTAAGAGCGTCTGGGTCCAGGTGACCACATTTTAGAGATAAAAGTGGCAGTTTAATTGAGAATTAAAGACTAAATAAGCAGAAAAGCATTTAGAGTTTTTTATATTTAAAAGCTTGAGGAAGGGTCAGAAGTGGAACCAAAGCCAGACTGGCAGCATCAGATACAGCAAGAACATAAACGTTGTAATTCCTATATTGTGACAACTCCTCTCTTTTCCCAGACTGAAGCCATGAAGATGTCTGCGTTTCTGATCTTTGTTACTGTTTTTGGTACTTGGCTGACCTTGTGTGAGTGTGATTGTGTATATTTATTATCATTAATATGACAATGGTTATTGTGTTAATTTGCTGATGTGTAGCTGTTTTTTCTGACCTGCATGATTCAACTTGTTTGGTGTTTTTCTTTGAGTCTGTAAAATAAAAAAAAAAACTGGTAAACTGCACTAAAGATTAAAGGTTCACATTAAGTGGGTTGACTTCACTCCAGAAACTTGATTCTTTTTTGTTCCCATGTTATTAATGTGAAACAAACACGTTGGTCCTCAAACATACTCAAAGCATCTTCACCACATTATCAGAATCAGAGCTCTGTCGAGCCCTGCTGGGTGGGGGGGTCATACCCTGTCTGAACACGATGTTCGGGATCACATTGAGGGGATAAAATTTTATATGTAAATGTCAGTATAGAAAGAAAACAAGGTCTCGTATCCAAATAAACATTCCCAGAATATGTGGCTGGAGATCACATAACTCCACGATTAAGATGGGCCACGCAGCGCTGTAGCAGCTCCAAAGTTTCTATGTTTTTAGTTTATGATGACACAACCAAATGCATATCAAATCTTTTATTAACATTTCTTCATGTTCCTTTAATCGGATGGATAAGGAGATAAGGTCCAAGCAACTCAGATTGTGTTATTTCCAGACAACATATTAAAAGACTTGTTTGTGCATTTAATTAGGCTACAATGTTCTCACGAGTAAAACTACAAACAAAACTTTCTCTTACTGACCATAGCAAGACCTAACTAATCAGCCAATCATAAGGCAGCAACTCATTTAAACTGAGCATCAGATGGGGAATGAAAGAGGATTTTAGTAACTGATCTACTGGGATTTATTTGGACAACCACCAGAGAAATGGTCCAAAAAATCCTGTTAGCATCAGCTGTATGGATGAAAATATCTTGTTGATGTCAGAGGATATTAAGCAGACTGGCTGGAGATAATAGAAAGGTAATAGTACCTCAAATAACCTCCATTATGAATGCACCAAACATCCAGCATGGAAGCAGATGGGCTACAAAAGTAGAGCGCAACACCAGGTACCACTCAGCTAAATACAGGACGCTGAGGATACAACTCACTAAAATGAGAAAATATTTGGTTGAAAGAAAAAAAGATGTTACCTGATCTAATGAGTCGATTTTAGCTGCAACATTCAGATGGTAGGATCAGAATTTGGAGTAGAAATATGAGAGTATGTTCTTCCTGCTTTGTATTAACAGTTCAGGCTGCTTGTGGCGGTGTAATGGTGTGGAGGATTAGTGTTTTTTGCATACTTTGTTCCCCTTTGTATGATTTCATATGTAACTATGATTTTAAGGCCACAGCCTACCTTCAAAAAGTTGCGGACCGTATCCATCATTTTGAGACCACAGCATACCCATCTTCCGATGGTTCCTTGCAGCAAGATAATGCACCACGTACAAACCTCAAATAAACTCACCCTAGTAATGAATTCCCACCAAAAGAGCTTTACAATCACCAAATCTCGGACCAATAGAGATGTGGTGGAATGATCCAGTGACGGTGGTTAAAGTAAATGTTGAGGTTGAACTCTAGCCATAGCTTGATGCAACTGTGTACGTAACCATGACAACACCTAAGCAAGATTGGACTTCGTAAACTAATGGGCCCATTTACAATCTTAACCTAACATGAAGAAATGTTTACAATTTAAATTAATCATAATCAGAAAACACCAGGTAGCTGAACTGGTTTGGAACCTGTGGAAAATGTAAATGATGACATGTAATGATTTGCAAATCAGTTCTAATCTGAAGCAATTAAAACAAGTTAAAAGACAACTGTTCTGTATTTTAATATTGAGACTAGAAACAGGATTTAAATAAATATGAATGAATCAAGACGACTGGAAAAGTTGTGCATTGGTTCAGAAAATAAAGATACACATACACTGTGGGCAAGCCCCACAAATAAGAAATAATTAACATCACTATGTATAAAAAAGTTTTTCAGAAGATGCATCTGCACTGAATCATCTTCATAAATAAGGCCTTGTTCAGCATACAATGCTAAACCACATGCTGTATCACTTCCTAAATGTTAACATGTTAAAATGTGAAAAATAATGCTCTATTAAAAAGAAACATGACACAAGTGGCATGTCCTACCTTTACAATTATTACATCAGCAAGACTTTCAATAACTGATTCATTTGATATGTGCTATTTTCAGTGGACTACATGACTTACATTATTTGCAAATCATTGCATTTGGTTTTTATTTACATTATACACACTGTCATCTTTTCAATACAAGACTGTGTGAGACAAACCACATGTTTTACCCTTAGATGTGTATTCCCTTATCCCCTTTTTAATAGTGGGGTTTTATATTGCTTTGCAGTCAGTATCTTATCTGTAATAGTCAGCTGTCAGAGTTCTCCCAGTTTGGAGAAATGGGAAGGAATTCTAACAGTGCAGCCTGGATAACAGCTGCTTTAAATAGGACCATCTAAATTAATTTAAACCTCACAACTTTCAAAGCAGTGGGAACAAACACCAAACACATCCATTTTAAACCCTATCAACTGTGAATCAATTGTTTGCCTTGTCTCTGTTTTCTCGGACTGCATGGATGTTAGTTACCAGCATGATCAGCTGATCAGCGAGTCCATCAGGAGTTGTGTCAGACTTGCTGGATAGCTTCAAGCTGGGTATAAGGTTTTCAAGGTAAAGATAAATGATATGATTGATAAAACAAACTTGAACCGCAGTGCTGAGCAGATAAATGTTACCTGGTTGAGAAAATAGCAACAATGGAAACATCTGATTCAGGTTTGAGTTTTTTGAGATGGCAGTTTTACTCTATTAGGAGTCCCCTTTGAGTAGCTCTTAACTTGGCTTCCATATTATCATTCCATCCCAAATCTGATTACATCTACTCCAGATAAGACACTGACTACTCATGATTACGTCAAATCCACTTAAAAATAATAAAAAAAAAACAACAAAACAAAAAAAACACTGGACTATCCCTTTAAAGGATTAGAGCTGAAACACCAGAAACTTGTGCAAATACAGTAGCTGTGTCAGTGACACTGGCAGCAACTGCCCTCTGTCAGAGATAACTCAAAATGATATGCGGTCAAACAGAACAAATTTTTCACAATCTTTTTTATTTTCTGTTTTTCAGGCGACATTCTCATGTTCTTTTTTTCATTTGATGTTTCAGATGTTTTTTTTTATGTTCTAATCTTTTATCATTCCATGCAAAAACATAAAGAAAGAAACCTCCATGTTCCTGCATCTCCATGGAAACTATCAAATGACAGATTTGACCCTCTAGGTCCTGGACATACCTCTATTAGTCACATGACTCCCAAGGAGCTGCTGTGATTGGCTGGCAGCTTGAGGTCATTTGGCCTCTAGTTTCTTTCAAAGCTCAACCCTGTCCCTCACTGGGTCAAGGTACGGAGCCTCCCGTCTCACGATGACATCATCATGGCACTGTAACGTCATCAACGTGACATCATCATGCAGCATGCAGCAGCACTGGAGGGTCACGGGACTTTTTTTAAACCCCACCCGGCAACAATGTGTCCCCTCCTGTTTGGCCCTGGCCCATTAGATGATACAGTCAGTCCCATCTCCTGATGCTATGACTTGCCGGCCTCTGTTTCCTTATTGGTCAATGGGGCCAAGGCAGGGTCCACCAATGAGGTGGCAGGGAATAGTTTAAACCAGCCTATCACCATGTTGGACAGGTCCAAATCATCCAATAGGATCTGAGCAGCACCCATGAAAGATTTATGGTCCATTCGCCCATAGTCGCCCCAGACGATAATCTGCAGACAGAAAAGTTAGACCTGAGTGACATCACACATATTTGAGTCGATGTTACATTCAATAGCCACTGGGATAAAATAAAAGAGGACGCTACAAAAACTTCTTTATCACCCACTTGCTCAATATATACCATTCCCAAAAATGTAACCTAACTGTAAAATATTTCTTTTATTATATATGTTTCAACCATCGTTGATGAGCTTGTGTTGTTGATAACACAGCAACAAAGCAAACCTGCGTAAAGCAACAACTGTTCAAAAGGACTTTGAGTTTAAGAGCCGCAGACCTTAAGGTTTTAGTTGTCCGCAACATACCTTGATCAAATAAACAGCTCTCTTCTGCCCGAGCATGATTCATTAATCTGAATTAATGCAAGATAGTGGCCCTTAAAGACTGACTTTGGACACCGCCGGAGTCGACTGATTGTAGCAGATGTGAAATGAGAGTTCTGCTACTGGTACTATCATCATTTCTCACTTTAATCGGAATCCGCAATTAAAATAAATCCAACTGATTCATGCAGTCTTTGGGCAGCCAGTCAACACCACTGCTAACATGATTCTAATAATATACTTAGAAATCTCCAATCTGACTCGCTTCATTGACTTAAAAAATAGTTGTGGTAATCTTCAGTTTCTTCTCATGAGATTTTGTAAGAGTCTGCATCTCTATTAGTATGTTTGTCAGGAGCCCATTTTGTTGTAACAGGAAATGAAAATGTAATGTATGGAATATACCTGTAGTACTTTTCCTTCAGGATTTTCTTCAAATTGTAGCTGTTGTTGATAAAGAGGATCAAGGGTTTTTCTTGCCAGACGAGTTCTTCTCTTTAATATACACTTCCCATTATCCATTAGATACACCTTAACATAAGGAGCTGCAAAATAAAATAAAAATAAAATAAAAATAAAATAAAAAATATATATTAGCAAAATACACAGAGAGAAAACCTGCATTTCTCTACTTTGCATTCTCTAAACCAGTGGTTCTCAAACTTTTTACAGTGAGTACCATCTGAGAAAATAGCGAGCTCTCGAAGTACCACCACCA
>JBAMHX010000019.1:18962457-18989200 GCA_037177515.1 Pseudomugil tenellus
TTACGTTTGAAAAAATAAGCATATGTGTCCTTGATTTGAGATGTTTAATCTTACTTAGATTTTAATTTTTGCAGTGTATATACTACAAAAGAATAACTGTAATGTCACCACAAACTGTGCTACAAGGAAAAGTGGTAGTACAGTAAGTACTAAAGCCAAAACCGTAAAGGTCAAGAACAGTTTTGAGTCTCGCAGCCCAACAAGGAACACAACCAAGACTAAAACCAGTACTTCTGACTGGATACAACCAGAAGTAGCAATGCAGAAGTACTAACAGCACCACTACATAAAATCTACAACACATTACTACTTTCTGGGTCAGACTCTGATTCATGAGCTGCTCCAGCTTTACCTGTTACCGCTTGACCTACATATTGGTGTTTTGCCTTTTTACTTATTTTCTTAAACAAAACCATGTGTGAATCCTGATTGGCTACTGTTCTGGTGACCCAGACCAGACATTTATTTTTCCACGTGCTGCCACGGTTACCTATCCAAGCTGCTGTACTGACTGGCGTCAGAAAACGCTCGACTCAGTTTTGAGCCTCGCAGCAACCGCACGGCATCCTCCCGGTACAACGGGTAAAGAGGGTTACCGCTGGCAACCAAAGGTTGGTGGTCACAAGAATTTGGTTGCAAAAGAAGAAGAGAAAAGGACATGTCATTTAAGAAGAGGATTTGCAACTGGGACTCCAAAAAGTAATATGCATAAAGCTCAGAAATAAACTCAATAGACTTTTTTCAGCTGGTTTTTAATATCAGCAGATGCTTACTGACCCTTATCCACCGTCGTCTCATCTGCACTGGGCAGATAGGTGCTCATATCATCTCATCTGCTCTGATCTTCACTTATCTCAGTCTAACTGGTCTAAATCTCATCATTAACCGCTGCTGCTTACCTTTGGGGAGGCGGCTGACTTGGCGACCGTGACCTCATCCTGACCATGTCAGATCGGGAGAGGTGATTGGAAGATACCACCTGTTCTGGCACTGACAGGGTGGAGCTGTGGAAGTCCCGCCCATTCTGTCTGTAATCTGCACACAGACAAACCTAAATCAGCTAAATATTAACTAGTGGACATTTTTATTTCTATTTATTATTTTCTAAATTGAAACAAACTGCTTATCACACCAGTAAAAATCAGTGGTGCATTTGTGAAGAACACTGGGAAAACTTTCCAATGCTTATTGTTTATGATGAAGTTATATCATCCCATCTCAACCCCCCTTAAAAGAAGGAAAACAAAGACACCCACTCAATTGCTCACATCCCATTCTGTATAATCACAGCGATAGAATATGCTAGAAACGGAGGAAAGCCAACAATGTCTGCAGATATAAATACATATCCCTCAAGAAAAAAAAGAAATATGACTCATCTCTGGCACTTCTATACCAATGTACTACTTTCACTTGAAACTGTTTACTCAGCAAGTTTCCAACTGCATCTAAATCTGCTCTGCTACACCTCAAAATTGGTTTTCATCTTACTGTTTTTCTTCACAAGGAAACTTTATCCAAAACTGTGAGGTGAACAAACAGCCCAGATCCTATCACATCTGACATTACATTGTTTGGGAATTTCATGGTAATCAAAGAGCAAAAAGTGATAATCTAGGAGCAAAATGTCCATATAATTTCATGACTTTTGCAAAGAAAGGAAATCAAAATTGAGGAATTGTGTAAAAGCAACAATACCTAAAGAGTAGAAAACAATTTTGAGCCACTGGATATATTTGCTAGGTGACACTCACTTTTTAAGTGCACTGTGTTAAAACAAGAAAAAACTGTAACAAAAGTAAAAGAATATAGTAATAAGCCCTTTTTTTCATTTCAATTTATTTCAATACACTGTGGTTCATCACCTCTTCTGTAAAGACTGTAAGAGTTTCTCAATAAGTCTACGTAGGATGTGTTTTCTCTCAGCTCCCTGGATTCCTAATGAAGGCACCAGCGGCAAAAAGTATTTAAGGAGAAATAATACAGCTCTAGAAACGCCCTTGTAAATATGTAGCAGTATCAAGGCTGAACTAGTGGGATAAGCACCAAACATGCCTGATTGGATGAGTATTCCTACAATATCATTCCACCTTTCTGTCTATGTCATGACTGGTTGTTTGTCTCTGTGTTGCCCTGTGATGAACTGGTGACTTCTCCAGGGTGAACCCAGCATCTTGCCCAGTGATTGCTGGGATAGGCTCCAGCTACCATTCCCTTGAATAAGCAGTGCAAATAATGGATGGATGTCTAGGTCATGTTAAAATGATCATCCATCCATTTTCTACCGCTTATTCCCGAACAGGGTCAGGGGGGGGCTGGAGCCAATCGCAGCTGACAACGGGCGAGAGGCAGAGTACACCCTGGACAGGTCGCCAGTTTATCACAGGGCTCAAAATGATCATTTGTAATATATTTTTAACTCTAATCTAGGGAAATTCTCCCATTTATTTTAGGATTCCACAACGAATGAATAACCATGACATTAAATAATACACAGATTCCTGATTGGTTCGCAACACTTGTGCTCTAAAGCAGGGTTAGAGTTTCCTACTTTATCAAAGATTAAATGGATTGCCTCAAAAGACTGTTAAGCTCTGCACAAGCCTATTTATGATCTATTCATTTCAGTCATGTGTGTTGAAACCTGTGACAGTGGCCTTCAAGGACCAGAGTTTAGTGCTCTGAAAACTAAATAAAACCATCCAAGAATGCATAGAAATGCATAAGATGAACAGATTTTAAATAAAGTGAGCTTATGTGGACTTCATCCCACTTCTACAGTCTGAAGGCAGACCTTTTGGGTTTATAGTATGGTCAATGGAGCCAAGACTTCACAGAGCACAGACAGACAGGGTGGACAAACAATTGTCAACTGACTTAATTTAACAAATTTACATTGTGGGAAAGCAGCAGAAAATCAATTTAATTTTTCACAGCCAAACATGTCCCATTCCTCCTTAATGTACGACTGAAGCTGTTCCACAGTACAGGTTCCACATTTGTTGTTACATAGGGAAGCAATGTTTTCAGAGGGTGACACGTCTGAATTACAGGTAGGCGACTTTAACATGTATAGATGTTACTGTAGAGCCATGTAACATTTGGTTTGGTATCATCTTGCTAAAATAAGCAACAACTTCCCTCATAAATACATGTTGCTGCAAAACCTGCATGCATCATTCCATCACAAACAATTTCCCTCCATGTATGTTCATACTTGCAAATACGATTAACAAAAGCATCTAATGTTGTCTTTGTTTTCTATTAAATAATACAGATGAAAGACTTGCAGACTACTTCATCATGTGGACATTTACATTTTAAATCATGTAAGTTACGGTTTATTTATTTCATATTTCACCTAAACATTTTAGGGGGCTGATCTTATGCTTGAACAGACGATGAGATAGTTTACCTGATATCACCCCGATACCATCTTCACAGTCATAATCCGAAAATTCACTGTCACTGATCCTCTGAGACCCTTCAGAGAGAGAGAGAGAGAGAGAGAGAGAGAGAGAGAGAGAGAGAGAGAGAGAGAGAGAGAGAGAGACAGAGAAGAAGGATGTTAAGCCTGTAAGCTGCTCGTCTATAATCCCACAGGAAGGTCAACAAATCTGAAGCTGTCAGACTGGCCAGCAAGATGAGAAACTTGTTTACACATAAACAGCTCAGGACAAATTCTTTTGGTCTAAAAAATTCTGAAGATCTTGAACCACTTGAGGAACAACTGGGAGACTTTGTCGATACGTAAGAATGTTGAGGAACAAATTTGTAAGTGTTGGAAAGACAAGAAATTTAACACCTCTTACAATGTCACAAGAAACTATCAGTTATCTCCTGAATAAGCTTTGAAGTCGCATCATTCTCTAAAAGACCCAATTCATGCTGAAGAATATCCAGACTTCTAATAAAGTTTTGTTAAAACAGTGAAACTCTATATCGGGGCTATTTAACTTCAGCCCTGCAGTTTTTTATGTTTACCTGCTTCTTAATATCTGATTTAAATTAATAGGTCATTGCGTAGAACTTGACAAGCCGTTGGGTTAATTTCCTTTGACGTTCTGGAGCAGGCGAGTATCTAAACCTGCAGAAAAGTGGAGTTTAATAGCCCTGCTCTGTACTATACTCACAGGAATCTCACTGGGACATTCTGAACCTCTGAGTTCAACTGGGACACTTTCTGTAACCTACAGACCAGCATAAAGGAATTTAAGAGTTTTTTAGAGAACTCCTGTTAATACAGTCCAGGAAAATTATTAGACCAGCCTTGTTTTCCAAACAAATGTACCAGTCATTAAAAATCAAAACATTTTGGTAAACAAGGGTGGTACAATGATCACTTCCACAAATTGATAATGTGAGATATCACCAAAAACATGAAAAAAAGAACATAATTAAAAGCCATTTGCAATTAATAAATGAATCATGCAAACAACTTCATGCGAATAAAAGCACTCCAGGATATTCTTTCAACCATCAAAGATCTCAGTAAATCTTTAGTGACATCTGAATTCATTAAATTTAATTCAGGAAATAGTAATGTGTTAAAAATACAAGCAATAATATGCGTACTTCCAAAAGAAGTTTTTAATTTACACAATCCCATAACCATATCCAGTCTCATAATCCAAAAATTATTTTCTGTCCAGGGGAAGCAATGCACTCTTGAACATCTTTAAGCGTATACCCCTCTTATTTCACCAAGAATCCCCAGTACAAGTTGCTTGTTTTTTTTTTTTTTTGCTTTTCCTCAGAAAACACTGTATATACTTTAACATTTCGTCAGTCAAACTTTCAGATTTCCAGATTCTCTTCAATCACCGCCGAGGCCTTACAACATTGTTTTTCCTGGAAAGCTTTTAAAGCAGGAACAGGAATCCTCCTTGACACTGATTTGTCAATCGTTTGTAGAAATTGTCCTAAATTCTATCTTATGAATAATATTTACAAGAAAACATTTTTAAAAAATCTGGATTTATCAAACATGCGGAATCCACTTGGACACATGTAATCAGCTGTAAATCCTAGATCTTCTAGATCCTCTGTGTGTGTCCATTCATGGTCATTTACATCCAGAAAAATCCTGTTTAACCGTATACAGAAAAAGCACGTGCATTTAGAAGTCATGTTGAAGTTATTTGCATTTCTTCTTAGAATGATGGAGAGAAAGAAAGAAGGAATTTCTACTGAGCTGATAGCCAAAACATCTCCGTTTAGGTCAAACATTCAGGTTTAGTTAATTATTTTTTAAAAATACATTTGAAACCCACTCATGAAATATGACTAAATAACCCTTTTGAAACAGTAGATACATTGAAAAAAGTGAATAATAAGTCAATATTGCAGAGAGAAATGAGTCCAGGAAATTATTCACTATCAAGGAAAGTTCTTTTTTAAAAAAAAAAAAAAAGAAGAAAGAAAGATGAATACTGTTCAGTTGTTCCATTGGCACAACTTCCACCTTTAGATGTATTTTTATCTTGAGAATTTCTTTTGGTAACCTCAACCTGTTTTGCATGTTTCACAGACCTGAAGGTAACTTGGTATGACATAACTTGCACATATTCCCAGTAGCATCATAGCAGCACTCCAGAGAGAAAAATGTGTTTTGGTCTGGAGGAAAGATGCATCCAGCTCAGATGTTGTAACGCTGCCCTGTGATGACCAGGCAATGTCCAACGTGTCTCATGTAGCTGAACACAACCACTCGGATCTAACATTTTTCGCAACACAGATCCCAGATCACGTTAGAACACTAACAGGATCTCTGTCAGGAAGCAGCATCCAATCAGAAATGATCTCAGTGATGAAATCAACTGATCATCTAATGACACTCATTAACATCAGATCAAATATTGCTTGGTTCTCATGTCAGAATAATATGTTTTTCCTGAACTACGAAGTTTGATCTGTGCATGTACGTGGTCAGAGCTGTTGAATGATCAGAGGATGGTTATTTCCACATTTTGAGTAAAAATGTTCTCATGCACAAGTTACGCAGAAATCTGTGCATAAGAACGGTTGATGAATGGGGGGCCCTGATTTTAAACAATTCAAGGACCATCTTGATATATTTGTTTTATCACTGATTACAACAAATAACAAGCAACTCAAATAAAGGCTTTCTGACTTTGAATCCTAAACTAGTTGGATTATCCTTCATTTAAGCTTCTAGTCTGGTGGTTTGTAATCTGAAGGCATTGCTCTGTCGAGATCAGGTCACAGCAAAACATCAAACAGCCACTTTCACATGAAAACGTATGAAGATGTCAAATGTATGGAAAACAGCCCAGAGAATTAGCTACGAAAGGTCAGCAGCCCTCTCCAGACACACACACTCACACACGTGTTTTTACCTGAGTTATAGTAAGGACCTTTGTCTGGCAAATCATCACGTGAGTGAAACAAAGTAAACAAAAGAAGAACAATATATTAATAAATTAAACACACACAGAAGACAAACAAGCAAAAAACAAAAAAAAATTTTGACAAAAAAAAGTTGTTTTTTTTTAAAGTGACGCAGCTACAGAAGCAACAAGGGAACATAAAACGCCCAAAAAGGTTTAGTTTGTGTTGTTAATGACGAGTTTCAGAGATCTTGGGAACTCACTCTGAAGCCTCCTGCTGGTCTGTGTGTGCTCAGCCTGCAGTCCTCTCCTCTGCAGGTATGGGGAGGCATTGGGCAGTGGCAGAGAGGAAACGTCATGAAGCTGCAGTTTGTACCAATGAGGCTGATCGTCCAGTAGCGCCGACTCCAGCTCTATCAAGACCTGACAAAGCAGGAAGTTCAAGAGAACATAAATGACATAAAGAGTGTACACAACAGCGAAGGTTCCATGTTTAATTACTTCTTTATGTGTTCTCACCTCTCCCAGGAACTGGCTCTCCTCCTCTCTGACTCTAGCTTGATCCCACAATGTGAGCTCTAACATTCGTTCTCTGAACTCACGTCGGTGCACCGGAGAGTACATGAAGGTCTGGTTCCACCGAGGTTCCAGCGACTTCTTCACAGTCTTCGTCCTACGTTTACTCTTATCGCTGCACGTACAGGAAGAAACAATCAACAGCGGAAAAGAGCCTGACACATTTGTATGATGAAGAACGACTTTTTTTACCTTCTGTCTGGCAGGAAGTAGATCTTGACATAAGGGTTGCGAGGCCGGCCATCGTCCCGAACAGGAAGTTCTTTTGCCCCAAGAACAGTGACAATCAGCTGATGGCCAACTTTATCGTACCAGAGCTTTATCTATAGAAAAAAGCCAGAACAGCAGCATTACAACCAGATACAGTTGCTCATAAATATGAGTAGTGGAAACATGCTCCTGAAGGAACAGCACAGAAACACCAGGAATAAGAAGAAGAACCCTAGTGTTCACTGATGTTATCCGTGGAGTGGAGGCTACATAGCTGCAAATATAAAAGGCAGAAAGATACAAAAGTAATAACCTAATATATAAGAATGGCTGAAAAGTTTCAAATGATTCAACGGATCAGGCAGAAAAAAGCACCAACAGCAGCAGAACCCCGTTGAACTAAAACCTAAATATGCAGCATCCAAGAACAGAAGAATTCCATATAAAGCAAAATACCACATATCCGGATACGTCAGAAAAAGTAGCAAGAAAAGATACAGAACCATGGAGCAAAAACATGGATATGTCAAACATTGATAGAAAATACAAATAAACTCAGAGACCAGAGCTTCTTATACACAATCAAAGCTCCACAGACCACTGAACCCAAATGGGTGACAAATAAAACTGAAGCAGAGCATTAGGAACAGACACAACAACAGCTGTGGAGCCCAAGCTAAGTGAACACAGCAATAACTACTTAAAAAATAGGGTAGATATAATTCATTAATGCATTTTTAAAATATTATTTAATGTAATTCGTAGTTGCGGGGAGTTCCGCTCTACTCTACTCGATCAGTTCAGCTCTACTCTACTCTACTCTACTGGTTTTCCATTATAATTCAGAACCCTCCGAAGTGGGAGGGGTCCAGCCTCTAGGGGATCTAAATCAGCATCGTGTCAACATCAGTAATTATTCATTTCTGAATAAAAGTTGTCCACAGTGCAGTAAATATGTAGAGAGGCTCTTCCCCCTTAAAACATGACATAAACACATCACATTTACTGGATCATTTATTAAAGGAGCAAATTCCAAAACTATGTACATAGTGCCAAAATGCATCCAATCCAAACCAGGGACTGGGTCTGGTGTTGCTTTGAAAGCAACCCCGCAATATCAGAGCAGCAGAGAGCAGTCTGCTGATGTTGGTTTCGATCGGAGGTGTCGCTGTGAGCAACGCTGCATCTGTGTTTGTTCTAAAGTTGCCGCCCGGATCGTTATTTATACCCAAGAATCCCCCCCACTTGGAACCTAGATGAAGCTTTAATGGAAACGCCCTGAAACCTGGTAGAGCCGAGGAAAGCCGGTAACGGTAAAGGGGGCCATTCTCATCTACACCAACTCCAAGGGACAGTTTAGTGGCTAATTGACCTAAAACGCATGTCTTTACTCAGTGGGAGGAAACCAGAGTACCCGGAGAGAACCCATGCATGCACAAGGAAAACATGCAAACTCAGGCAGATCTCAGAGCAAAAGAAAATAACTTTTACAAACAGAGGTACCTCTTGAGAAAAGAACCACAAGACATTAAACCAGAACAAGTTGCAAAAGAAACTGATACCCTAAGAAACATCTTTGCATAACCTGGCAAGACAGGAGCAGAAACCTTTGTAACAACAGAAGTCCCAGCCAGAACTGAGGAACCACAGTGTGGAAACCTACAAAACAGAATAGCCATCAAGAATAGATTAAAAAAAACTTTAAAACAAAGAAAACCAAAAGGATTCTAACGGATGCTACTGCTGCTCTACATTCATCTGCAGCCTAACAGACTGACAACTACACAACAGAGAAGCGTAGAACACAAAAATCTCACTCTGCTCTATAGTTTACCTGAATTCTGGGAACCAGAGGACGCCTGTTTACAGTCTGAAATCACACGCACCATGCTGTTACTGAAGGATGTCTGATGCATGAATACACAGTGCATGCTGGGTAAACTTACCGAGACCTGTCCGGACAGAACGCTGGGGCTCATTGGGGATGTGACGGAGATGGCTGGACCAACTTTCTGAGAGTCAAATGAACTGGAACCTAAAACAGACAACACAGAGACTCCCTTTAAGCTTCCACAGAGACCTGATTTACATCCAGATTGGTATTTTAGTATAGAGTTTATACACCAACAGAGCACTCACTGGAGTCCATGTGGACGTGCGAGCCATCTGCTGCTCTTGAGGCATCTCTAGAAAATGCAAAAAGCAACAAACAGTTACGTTGAAAAGATTTGGGATGTTTTCTGTCTTAAATGAAAGATTTTTAGGACCACGTCTGAAATCTGAAATTAGAACTCTTACACACCCCATCGGTCGACACACCACCAACTCCACCTGTGGTTCGGATTTAGATTCCATGATGATGTTGTAGACTTCGTTAAACGTGGCGCCCTGAAGAACTCGACCGTTCCACTCCAGAACCTGATCACCTGAGGAAGATGATGATGAGGTCTCATTGTGACATCTTGCAGCGTGTGAATATATTCTTCATTCCAAATATCTCCACTATGTTTTTGCCAAAATATTATTTTGTTTTGCAGCAGCAACCAACTAGAATAAACACAGAATACCCTCAAACTCATAACACACAAGTACTAATCACTGCTTTCGTCACACTCGCACACACACATGCACACACAGCATCAATGTAGTTGCAGGAAGTGATGCAAAAATAATGTGATTCTAAAGTTCTGGTTGTTCTTTTGATAACACTTTTAGTATTTACCATCTAGGACAGGGGTATTCAATTTGGTCCTACGAGGGCCGCAATCCAGCATTTTTTCCATCTATTCCTGTTTTAGCACACGTGATTCAAGTTAAATGGATCTAACAGCCTATGAGATTCTGGACAACAATGACAGATTAATTTGAGTCAGCTGTGTTGGAACATGGATGCATGGAAAACCTGCTAGACTGCGGCCCTCGTAGGACTGAATTGAATACCCCTGATCTAGGATCTATGTGACTTGAGTTGCCACTGTAGTATGTTGTGTCTCAAATACCATCTGCTGATTCAGACAGCCTTCCTCCTCCTCTATAGACCAACCGTGCTGGATAACTTCCAGTTCAGACATCCTGGTATCCTGCACGCAGCAACCTTTCAACAGCTGATCCGGATAAACTAGATAAGTTGGGAACAGTGCAAGAGCGTCGCAAACTTTTTGTTCCTTTTGACATCATTGAAAATCAGGCTGTCAATAGGAGCTTGAGAGTGTGTGTAAAGGGGTGTGTGTGTGCATGCATGTGCATGCCTAAAGTCGACTAACAAGTGTTTTAAGTGCTTTATGCTGTAACTCTTATAAAGAGTATTAAAACATGATAAATATTCTTTTATGGTACAAATCAGTAATTAATTTGTGATTCATTGTGGTCAAATATTAAATATTTTGAATGACTAAAAGTTCTTTAAATGCAGATTTCTAATCTTTAAAAACAAATCTGCCGGGTTAATTAGTCACATAAAACATAATTTACTCTTTTACCATTTATTTTGCTAAAATATTTATTTTAACTTTAGAGTTTGCTGCTGCTGAATGTCTGCAGGTACCAAATGAATTAATGCCAAAAAAGAAAAAATGTGTTTGCATAAAGAAATCAAGATGTGTGCATCTATTTTTTTCTGATATAAGTAGCAACAGAGGCTCTTTTTGGGCTAAATAGACTTATCTCTGCATATCTGCGCTCCCTAAAATCACCCAAGTTTCTCTACGATTATAAACACTTTGAAAAACTTTGTGAATTTTAATGTTGATTGTCTGATAACAAAAATTATTTCTTGATTTATTTTTCCAATTTGTTAATTAATGATTTAATAAAATCTGCAAATGATCATTTCCCTCTTGGAAGAAATTCTCGGACATCTAAGAAAACACAGCAGAAACGTCACCAGACACATACAGTATCACACCAGGTCTACGAATACCATAATTAACCATCCACTTGTTGCAGTTATTAAATCTAAATGTGTTTACCTGGTCTCAGGTGCCCCACAGTGTCAGCCAGACTCCCCCTCTTCACTTTGGTAATGAACGCGCAGAGACGGCCTGACTCTGTCATCTTCCCCCCGACAACCTGGAGGCACACAAACCATGAGACAGGCACAAAACCACACATAGAAGAGACAGATGAAGACATAGTAGACACAAAAAAAAAACTACTGAGAGCATCACCTTAAGTCCAAGCAGTGCTCCCGTATCTGCAGGAACTGTCCCGTCCTTCATCCTTTTGTTTAGCACAATTCGACCAATCAGGCGCTCTCCATCTTTGGACGGTTGCCACGTGACCGGTTGCTAAATGTTTCACATTGGTAAAACCATGTGGGTTATAATCTGACAAGGAACAGCTGTTAAAAATGTTTAAATAATAATTAAAAAACAGATCTATGAAGTGTGGGTGGAGGGTTGTGACTGGAGACATTGACCCACCATAGACATGGGCCCAGGCTCACTGTGCCAGGAGCCATGATCCCACCACTGGCTCTCCATGTCTCCTAGCAACCAAAGAAAGGTCAAACATTACATTTAAGACAAAAACTCTTAAAGTGAATCAGAGGGTTGTCAGACAATGATCAGTCAAGATGAAACCAGATTTCTCCAAACTGTCCAAATGCACAATATATCATAAAACTGCATAATATAACAGAAGACAGACTGCGGCAGATAAACAGATCTTTCATTTTAAGCTTCTGAGAACCAGATTACACAGGAATCCTGTGTTCTTGTTGTTAATGATACTGCATATAACTGCTTTGTTGTGCAGCTATACGTGATTCCCAGTTTGCTCCTGAAGTTATCCATTAGATTTCCAACCACTCAGAGGATGTTCACTTTCAATAAATCCAGACAAATGAGTTTTTTGGACAATGTGATTCACTCAGGGTCAAAACCTATGGAAGAAGAGGAGTAGGAGGGGGGGGGGGTCTCTCAAACCCATCTTTGCTCTCAGCATGCTGCCAGTAAGCAGCTTTAAACTCCCATGCTTACTCACAGGTCTGTGTGAAAGCCATTACATAGGAGGAGGCTTCAGCAGAGAAAGAAGAGATGAAGGAGAGGAGGTGTATTTGCAGCTCCTCTGTCCTCCTCTCTGGGTCTGGTATTGCAGTTTGCCCCAAGCTCAGCCTACGTGCTGCAGAGCAGTTCATACCTGTCTGTAACAAGATTAACTGAGTCCAAACACTGAGTCCATCTTTCAGCCAGTGATTCCTGTTAGTTTGTTTGCATCATAAAACTGACAGAGTTGCTTTTTGTTTGACAGCCTGACTTTAAAAGTTTAAAAGTGATTGCGCTTGGCAGACTGCAAAGACGGACACTGGTGAATTGGGAAAAGCATCAGTTCTGATTCTTGCCCCCCATCTTGCCACCAGACCAGACATTAAAAAACAATAATAATAATTAGAGAAAAAAAAACAGCTGATCACAAATAAATCCAGCACTTTACCAAAAAAAACAAATTAGCAAAACTCCAGATCAGCAAGTTATCAGTTCCAAAGCTGGCGAGACATAAGCATAAGCGAGGTTCACATGTTGATGTCTGGAAGTGCAACATTGTGTGCCTTCAGCAGTGCGTTTCTATTCCTGTGTCTTTCCAATGACTCCTGATAATCCACACTCTTCTCTTTTAATCCAATTGACTGCAGAGACAGTGATTCTGTGGTCCTGCAGCACCTGAAGAAGTCCAGCCAAGATGCGCTCCCCTTATCAGGACTAGATTACAAAGCAGGCTCTCTCGGGTCCTCAAGGACTCTCTGGGGTTTTCAAGGCATGAACTATTCAGGCTAGGTTAGACATGTTTGAGCTTCATCGTTGGTCCAGGTGTCTTCAGAACAGCAGCATCTGAAACTCTAAGCTGCTCTGTCATCCTATGACCCTAATGGGAGGAGCCAATTGAGCCAATCAGAGCTCATAATCTTTGACCAGGTGATTTTGGCCCTATGACACAGACATAACAGATTAACCATCGGCATGACGCCTGATTTCTCTAGACCAATTGCAGCAACTTTAACACTTTTGATGGACATAAAAGCATAAAAACAGAAACGAACAAACTGCACTATAGATCTGAATAAATTAGATTAATGGAAATCCAAGATAATTTTTTAAGGACTGGAGCAAAATTAGAAAATCAAGACAAAAAATGCAGGAAGTTACAGAAGAACTGGAGAAGCAATTTTTATTAGAAAAAAATAAAAGGAAGGAACCCCGATACCATAAACATGAAAAACATCATAGTCCCAGCTTATAAACACAAGCAGAACCTTAGAAGAAATGTGGCAGCATCCTGGAGGATACTAAAGGCAACCTGGAGCATAAAAGGAACACCAACCAGTAAGCAAAGAGCCTGACCTTAAAGCACCAAAACATATGATGCTGTAGAAACCAGAAAAAACAGCAGAACCTTAACACCTGGTGGAAAGTTGCAAAGGGTCCAATGTCTTAATGACATACCAATACATACCAAGGAACCCCCAGGAAAACCCACCAGAACAGAACTTTTTCAGTGTACTAATTCATGAGTTATCTTCCACCATCACAGTTCAAAGTTTCCACTGAGCGCTGCTCTCAGTGAAGCCCTCTGGTGTGAGGCAGAGGAAGTGCAGGTGAAGCCAGTTGGAGGTGAAGCGAGATTCTACCATAAGAAGATTATCACACTGTGAGCTAATTAAAGTCAGAGACAGCGAACACATACTCATTTTCTCTGGCTCGATTCTCTCCTTCCTGTTTTTTCTCTCAAGTCAAAGCCTAAAAATTCATGATATCTGACTGAAGGTGACCTGTTCCAACAAGAAGACGGAATACTCAATTACTCTGCGACATGTAGCAGAATATTCAAGCAGACACATCACTGTGTCAAAGAGAAGATTTTGATGTCACGGTTTTTTTTAATCAGCGAAAATGTTCACATATTTTTCTTGTTTCAGTTTGATTTCTCTAGCAGTTTCAACATAATTATTCTTTTAGAGCCGGATGTATTGTTTTTCAATCCCTTTGCACGCAGATGAGTCCTTTGCTAAAGAAACCTCTGAGAAAACAAGTATGTGAAGACTGATTTTAGGAGTCTTTGATAAAAGTTTGCTCTGGTTATATCTGTCTAACCTTCTTCTCACTTGCTGTGTCCATTTCACAAAATCCACCAGCTCACAGGTTCGATCTTTTTTAACTGTTGCATCTTCATCCCTCTAAGCCCTGATTCACACATCAGGTCCAGTCAAAAACGAATTAGTTTAGAAAGGTTTATGACTGTATGGAATTACCTCATAGTACCTAAAAGCTCTTTTTTACTATGATTAAAAAATACACCTGACTCCTGATTACAACTTGAAAGTATCTGAGTAGTATTACTCAGCACTCAGCTCAATTGAGTTCTACCAACCTCAACATTTTATAACGTTTTAAAGTATATATGGAAGTTCTGGATCCGATGGCATCAATTCACATAGAAAAACATTAGATTAATGATTATCTTTTAAAAAAATCTATCTTTAAATAAGCTGGACTCCCATCATCTGCTTGGCTGTGTGGTGTTGACGTCTGTGGTCCAAATCAAAGTAAAAAACTCGTAACAGCTTTGTGTGTGTGGTCAGAAATACTCCTTGTTTCAATTTCTTCAACCATCTTCCCTTCACCTTAACTTCACCAAGGAGAAGTTCTAAGTAAAAGATATTGTTTTGTCTGTTCATATGCATATTTGTATTATACAGCTGTCATCAAATGTCAGGAAACCGCAACCTTTAACACGTAACTACTCACTGTCAGGCTCATCACAGCTGGTATAGTCAGGCGTAGTCACTAGCTCCTCCTCCGAACTGCTGAAACTACCGATAACATGCATCTTCCCCATCATCCGCCCTCTCTGTCCCATGCCATCACTGACAGGCTTCCTCTTGAGGGCGGAGCTTGGATCCAGGAGTTGAGGTGGCAATGGGCTACGACGGGGAGACGTGGGGCTCATATGATTGGCTGCTCTATCTACAGAGAAAGACCTCTGACCTCCAGATCCACCAAAACCCTGAGGTCGATTCTGACGAATGCCTTTGGAGGAAAAAAAGGGCCAGATTGAGTGGTGTGCATGAAGCAAGGCACCAGCAGGTTCTGATTCGCTTTCCTACCTGTGTGTCTGAGGTTCAGGTGTTCAGGCTCAGCGGTTGCTAGGGAGACGTCGCTGTGGCGACGCTGGTGCCGGACTCTGCCGACCTGGGCCAGCATCCTCATGGTTTCCTCACTTGGCTGTGGTTTCACTGGGTAACGAGCAAGGTTGGGATCACTACGGTAACGGGCCTGAAACTCTTCCTCCTGCCGCCGTCGCATCTCACGGTCAACCATAACCTGGTCCAGGGGGTGGTCCTGATCCAAAGGAGGGGTATTATTGTCATCAACCAAGTAAAAAACTGTGGTTTGCAGTTGTTATGTGTTTTATTTAGTTTGATAAGATTAGTAAATTAATACTTAATACTTGTCTGTTTTGGGTTTTTTGTTTTGTTTTGCTTATTTTGTTTGTTCGCTATTTCTGATCATTAGAACATGAAGAAATAAAGAAATTCTAATGGCAAAAATGTCATAAAAGCCAAATGATGATAATAAATTATGACACATATTTTTTATCTGAATTTGTTGATTTGTATGATTACATTTTCCTTAAACATCAACTGGGATGTTAAAACCCAAATTTTAAATATTTGATTCATAAACAATTATTTAAGCATTATTAATTAAGATTAATTCAATTTTTAAAGACAATATTTATTCAAAATATATACTATTATATATACATACATGTACAAATGTATAAAAAAGTATTAATTATAAATCAACCGTCTCTAAAAGACACACCTGTGAGTGCCAGCGGCCTCTTCCGTCTCTGATTGGCCGTCTCCGAGTTCGCAGCTCCTCCTCTCCGTTACCATGGTAGCCGTGCGGCGAGCGAGTGCGGTGTTCCAGACCATGGTCAGAAGGCGAGCGATGCATCCTGCCACCACCGCCATCGTAATACGACCCTGAGGGGCTTCGTCTTCTGTCAAACACACATTTGACCAATCAGAGACAAAGAAAAAAACAGGAAGTCAAAACTATAAGAGCCTTCAGGATTAGAAAAGAGGTTTCCACTTTATTGTTTTATTTAAATTTTATATTTTTTAAAAAAAATCACAAAAATCCCAATTTAATTGGGGTCACATAGATTTGTATTAATTGAGTGGTGATTATTTATCTATAAATGCTATTTTTTCAATAATGTTATAATGTAATACATAACAATCTATCAGGCAGTTCTGTCATTAAACAGGCTGCTGCTTAAATGTCATGTTGTTTATGTTGGATTTTTTACTTGAATACTTAATTGCTTTATTTGTACTTTTATAATTGTAACACATCTGAATCTATTTCTCTACGTGATTATTGATGCACTTGTTCTCATATAGAATCTGCTGAAAGTTTTGATGTCATAATAAATTGTCATTCAAGGGCAGCTCCATAAAGTTGGAATATAATGTTAAATATTGAAAAAGATTTTGGTAAATTTAATATGTGAAATAAAAACATTAGCCATGTGCAGTATGCATACTGCACCTGCTGAGGTGTGTAATAATACCCATGTCATGTGCAGGACAGAGTGACACACTTACTTCAAACATGTAACTTCATGAGGATCCTGTTACGCTTGAAAAAGTTTGCATCAGACATGAAAATAAAAAAACACTTACTGTCTTTCTGTCAGCTGTCGAATGTTTGAAGCTTCATGGCGGTTCAACACACGACACATTTACACACATTAACACACACTCAGCAGGTTTATAACTGACAGCTGGAGAACAACAAACTTCCTGCCTACTCTGCCTCCAGCCACTCCCCCTCCCGCGTCCTCTGTTTCCCCAACGCCACCCACACAGGAAATGACATCACTCCTGTTAGCTTCAGTTAGCCTGTGTGTGTTAGCATGCTGCATTTAGCAGGAGCAATAATCCCTTGTGAGCTGCGGGATTATTAATCTGTTAATCTGATTACTGTGCGTATTTGTGTGTATGCAGCATGGGATATGTGTGTGTATCTGTCATGGGTGGGCAATCCCTGTGTTTGTGGTTGGGGGAGTATCATGGCAAGTGCATGGAGAAGGTGGGGTGGAATGGACGGGCAATTTGTGGGGCAATGCTGGAGGGGAGGTAAGGTATAAGTGGATTTGTATACACATGCATGAGTGTTTGTAAAATAAATACATTATTAGTGTCTGCTTGTTGCCGTGGTGATCACTCCTGTCTAGGTGGCAGGAGAGCAGATTTATGGCTATGAGGTTCAGCCCAGCCTACCTTAACCTGGGTGGTTGCTATGGCAGCAGCACCTGTGGACATATGAGGACTGGCTGGATCATAAAGTTAAGTTTAAAATGGATCCCACCATCAGGCCAGATGTTTATTAATTTTATATTAATAAATATAAAATTATATATTATATATATATAATTGGTTGGGGGGGGGGGGGTATGACTGTGAAAAAAATATGATGAGTGTGCTTTTAAATCCTATGTTATCTATTTTAGTGTGTAAATGCTTATTTTATTTTAGAATGCATGACGTGGCTTTATCATGTAAAGCCCTTTGTGTTGCCCCTGACATGAAAATGCTTTAGAAATAAAGTTTGATTTGATTTGTGTGTGTGTGTGTGTGTGTGTGTGTGTGTGTGTGTATGTGTGAGATCTGTGACATAATTAAGACTAATTCCAAATTTAATGGACCAGTAAGACGTTTTCCTCCAATGTGGATAATTAACCAAAAACTCACATTTCCTTTGAAAAAAAACCTTCCTCTCGACTTTCCAAAGGAAAAACAGTCTCAAAAAATAAATCTTGACGGACTGATTAATTAGTTGATATAAAAACGGTTTAATTTTGAACAAAAACATATTTAATTCAAATGTTTTGCACTTTGCCTTGTTTTCCGTCAAAAATATGCTATTAAAATAGCATAACAGGTAAAGATCTGTTACCACAGCGTTATCCTACATAAAAATAAATAGAAATATTCCTCACTGCTCTGTGGCTCCATTACTGAGGGCCCCCATGGCCCCCAGTGGCCCCTGTGTTGCTGGATGTGGAACTCCATGTGAGCTGTGGTCGACAGTCAGCAGCGACGTGTTGGAATAAAACTCCCCTGACCGAGTGAGAATCTCTTGCTGCTTCCTGCACACGTTGCACACCCACATCACCTAAAACACGGGCCAACACAAACACACACTGCATTAAAATCACATCACAATACATGAAAATTAATCATAGGAAGAATCCCCCATTACATTTTCTGCTTTATTTCTGGAGTTTGCATCTTCTCCCAGAGTCATGCAACATTTATTTGAGCACAACTGGTGATTCTACCATGACAGTATAGTGAGCCTGCATGGTAGCTTGTCTCAGTCCTAGATGGACAATCTGACGCTAAAATACACCCCAGCTTGTTCACCCAGAACATTATAAAAATAAAAACAGAAAAATAAACAAACATTCTTTTAATAACCAACTTATGGGTATATTTTCGGAGTTTGGAGGAAAGAAAAAAAATCATGTGTTTTTTAGATGATTTTTACAAAACATTTGGCTCCATCTGGTGTTCGAACACAATAATAATTGTAACACCGGGTAAAAGTAAAATATAAGAGAAAATCTGCTGTTCTTATCTTTTACATAATTTATTTTTGTTACGCATGCAGTAACATAAAAGATAATCAACTTGAAGCAGCTATTTACACATTGTCACCCGCTCCCTCAGATCATCCTCCTTCATCCACTTCACTGTTCCCTCCAGCCTTCTCAGCATCACGGGGAGGAGAGCATTCAGCCACTCAGCCCCACATCTCTGGAATTTCTCACACCAAACATTCGTGTAATATTGACCATTTAGAAATGTTTAAATCTCAAAACTCATCTGTTTAAGAAAGCATATTTCACTATGTCCCACAGTTTTATATTGCATTTTTTCTACTGTTTATTGTTGTTTTATTTCTTGTTTGTAAAGTGACCATGAAAGGCACTTTTAAATAAAATGCATTATTATTATTATTATTATAGATTTGTTATTTGTTTGAAGAGCCAATGAATTATTTTACATTTGATAAAAGTTTAGTTAAATATAAAAGAAAACATTTAAGATAAACCATTTTATTATATCTCAGACTATGTTGGATCATTTAACATTTTTTAGTTTCGCCTTTCAATTAGATGTTGCTGTGTTACTGTGATGCTGAAAGGATCAGGCTTATTTATTGAATTTTTTTATTTCATCTGTAAGCCTACAAAACTAATATTACTGTAACATCGTACGCTATCATAAACCTAACTTTGACTCATACTTGACAACAACCACAACACAGGAAAAGTGGTTTTTTTTTTTGTTTGTTTGTTTTTTTTTTTTGTCTCTTCAAGACCAGGCATTCATAAGCATCCATTCTACCCAAATAAAGCAACTAACAGAAAAACAAACAAAAAAATGACAATTACAAACATACACACTCACCTTATTGGCTCTTAATGGGACACGTCCCCCACAGCGGGCGCAGAAGCGGCTTTGGCAATAGCAGCAGGCTCGACCGCAGCCGTCTGCAAATTTGGTCTTGTGACAAACGCCACAAGTGGGAGAGTCTGCCCTCGCCGTCGGAGCCACTGGAGGCTCGTCTCCCAGCTTCTTGACCTGGTCTTTATACATTTCAAACTGCTGATGTAATTTCCTGTAAGGGGTGGAGGTAAGGAGGAGAGGTAAGATAGTGGTCTCAAGGTCGCATGGCAAATGATGTGTCCAGCTCTACTTAGATCTGAACTGCTGAGCGATTCCAGCGAGTTTACCATTTTGTCAGTTTACACATCAGATTCATTACAAAAGCAGAAGCAAAGAGGATCAGGCTTTAGGATGCCTGACTGAATTAATCTGGTAATATTTATGCCCAGGTGCAACCAAAGCTCTGCAGGAACAGCATACCATGATATTTGAGAGATCCTTTGGGGCAGAATGAATGAGGAAAGATGTATGATACAAAAAAAAAAACAAACACACAAAATGTTCTCTGGGCCGACTCTCTAACATTGCAAAAGAAATGCTTACGTCACTGTGTATGTTACCTTTTCCTGCATTGCATTATGGGTCTATAATCAAAGGGTTGGAGGTTCTTACTCCCTACTGCAACATTTCGCAGATAAACTTTGTCTAAATCTTCTTTCTTGGAACATCACAAAGCAGAGGTGAAACACAACACTGGCCTAGTATTTTTCCGCTTGAAACAGACCTCTGATCAGATCACCTTCTAGTTTTTTACTCACGTCTGTAACTCGTTGTCAGTCGGACTTTTAACCTGCAGAACTTCGGACACATTGGCAGCAACGTTATTGACCAACTGACTGAACCCTGAGAATGGATTCCACCTGTCCAGGTAACAAAGAAAATAAGCTGGCAGGAAGCAAATTCACCAGTGGATGGCGGCATTTGGGGTAACAGGAAGTAGTTAAATGAGTAAAAGAGGCGTGGCCAAGACAGGTGATGTAGATCTGACTGAGGTACTTACAAGGCCGCGGGAGGTTTCGTTTCCTCCTGATCCCTGCAGACACAAACATTGTGATGGTGATGACATTAAAACAAAATGAAATCAAATAAAAAGTTATGCCAAAACAGAAACAAATACAAATCAAAACATGGAATAATCATAAACATGGAGAAACAATGGCAAAAAAAAAGCTGTGCACATGAATCTGATCAAATATTGAAGTGTTGCGGTGAAATACAATTTGTCATTGCCACTATAGGGCGTCTCTTTATCTGCTATTTATTCTTCAGCAAAACAAAGTTCAGCCAGAGATTTCATTATGGGTCTAAAATAACAGCAAAGACGTCATACAGGTCAAGAGTAGGGCCTAAGGATTAGTCAAGAATGTCAGTGAAAAAAGATGCATTTATTGTGCTCTGTTAAAAGTCTCTAGAGATCCGCGATGAGGCTTTGGTGCTCACCAAGAAGCTTTATACTAAAAATGGCTTTATCCAGTTTGTATGGAGGATTCTTCATGAGGTAGGTTGCAAGGTTCTATGGGTTTATAACAAGGTGATTTTGATCTGCAAGGAGCATCTAGAGATCAGATGCAGAGTGCTAGTGGTACTTTCGCCTGTAGGTGTATTCAAGAGGTCTAGAAAGAGTTCTACAGTAGTAGTGAGGATTTCTTGAAGATTATTGAAGAGCTCCTTGAGATTGCTTAGGAAGTTATAAGGGCTGTGGTCATTGGTGGTCAATGAAGTGTACTGAGTTTTGGTCATGACAAGGTTTAAGCAGTCACCAAGGTTTTTACCAAGACATGATGAGGTTTAAGGACTCAACCAAGAGGTACTACAAGACATGATGGGGTTTAAGCACTCAGCAAAGAGGTTCTACAAGACATGATGCAGTTTAAGGATCCAACCAAGAGGTTCTACAAGACATGATGCAGTTTAAGGATCCAACCAAGAGGTACTACAAGACATGATGGGGTTTAAGCACTGAACCAAGGGGTTTTACTAGACATGATGAAGTTTAAGGACTCGATCAAGAGGTTCTACAAAACATGATGAAGTTTAAGCACTCAACCAAGATGTTCTACAAGACATGATGGGGTTTAAGCACTCAACCAAGAGGTTCTACAAGACATGATGAGGTTTAAGCACTCAACCAAGATGTTCTACAAGACATGATGAAGTTTAAGCACTCAACCAAGAGGTTGTATAAGACATGATGGGGTTTAAGCACTCAACCAAGAGGTTGTATAAGACATGATGAAGTTTAAGCACTCAACCAAGAGGTTCAACAAGACATGATGAAGTTTAAGCACTCAACCAAGAGGTTGTATAAGACATGATGAAGTTTAAGCACTCAATCAAGAGGTTCTACAAGACATGATGAGGTTTAAGGACTCAACAAAGAGGTTCTACAAGACATGATGGGGTTTAAGCACTCAACCAAGAGGTTCTACAAGACATGATGGGGTTTAAGCACTCAACCAAGATGTTCTACAAGACATAATAAAGTTTGAGGACTCAACCAAGAGGTTCTACAAGACATAATGAGGTTTAAGCACTGAACCAAGAGGTTTTACAAGACATGATGGGGTTTAAGCACTGAACCAAGGGGTTTTACTAGACATGATGAAGTTTAAGGACTCGATCAAGAGGTTCTACAAAACATGATGAAGTTTAAGCACTCAACCAAGATGTTCTACAAGACATAATGAAGTTTGAGGACTCAACCAAGGGGTTCTACAAGACATGATGGGGTTTAAGCACTCAACCAAGAGGTTCTACAAGGCATGATGAGGTTTAAGGACTCAGCAAAGAGGTTCTACAAGACATGATGAAGTTTATGCACTTAATCACGAGGTTCTACAAGACATGACAGGGTTTAAGCACTGAACCAAGGGTTCTACAAGACATTATGGGGTTTAAGCACTCAACCAAGAGGTTGTATAAGACATGATGAATTTTAAGTACTCAACAAAGAGGTTCTACAAGACATGATGTAAGTACTCAACCAAGATGTTTTACAAGACATGATGAAGTTTATGCACTTAATCACGAGGTTCTACAAGACATGACGGGGTTTAAGCACTGAACCAAGGGTTCTACAAGACATTATGGGGTTTAAGCACTCAACCAAGAGGTTCTACAAGGCATGATGAGGTTTAAGGACTCAGCAAAGAGGTTCTACAAGACATGATTGGGTTTAAGTACTCAACCAAGGGGTTCTACAAGACATGATGAAGTTTATGCACTTAATCACGAGGTTCTACAAGACATGATGGGGTTTAAGCACACAGCAAAGAGATTCTACAAGACATGATGGGGTTTAAGCACTCAACCAAGAGGTTTCTATAGAGATATGAGGATGTTTAAGCACTCAGTGTGGAGGTTCTACAAGACATGTTGAGGGTTAAAGGTCCCATATTATGCAAAATGGACTTTTATGAGCTTTTAACCTTCTATTAGTCTTAGTTATATTTTAAAACGATCCCAGGAGTAGTAGATTTTTCATAAACGTGTTTGTAGTTTTATCGCTTTATAAAGAAGGGTGCAGCTTAACTAGAGCAAACAGCTGACACCACTGGTCCAACCCGGCACGGTGGAGACACCCTCCTGCCCTACCCATCCAGGAAGTCTGCATGTTGCTGCTGCTACGCTCTTCTCAATAGACCCATGTGTAACTGCACACTGACTACAAACGCCGATGTGTGTGAGGAGCAGACAGCAGGCAGGAGAGAAGCAGAGCAAGGCTTTCACAATTCTTGTTATAAATCTCGCAGTCACAACTGAGTAGTATAGCAAAACTATAGTATTGTGCATGTTGCAAAATGGATAATATTATCATAGATGTGTATAGAATAGACTGTAAGACAGCAAATATAGTAAAATATGGGACATTTAAGCACTCAACAAGAACGTTCTACAAGACATGTTTAGGTTTAAGCACATAAGGATGTTCTAGAAGTGATAAGATGTAAGTAGTAAAAAAAGAGGGTCCAACAGTCATGTCAAGATTTAAGCACCTCAGAGGTGGATAAATTGAGAATATAGATTGATGTAAATAAACTATCATCAAATTTGGACAAAACAATTTATGTTTCAATGCAACTTAATTAAGGTTTAAGCAGTTATCAAAGAGCTCAAAAAGTGATTAATACGTTTCTTATAATTAGTGGACTTTTCGTTGGTATGCATAGTTGTTGAAATAATTGAAAAATAATTTAAAAATATGTAGAGGTTACTAAATAAGCTTCTTCTCACACAGAACACCGGTTCTATCTGCCTGTACGCTTATTTTCGCTTGACTAATAAAGTGCACAAATACACATTGTTTTAGTAGCTTAAATTGCCATTGAAAACACATACAGTAGATAAAAGAAAGAAATAAAACACAATCAGGCAGGAAACATGGCAAACTAACACCAGACAGACCTTGTATGATCAACGCTGCCTCCTGGCATAGCATAAGTTATGACTATTGTCTGACCACGCCTCTCATGTTTTTTATGAGATTGTTGATTTATTAACTAGTTATTGCTATCTATAAACTCATCAATCACTAGACTGCAGGGAAAGCTTATCATCTTCCAGAGTTTTTATCTAATTGCTAATGTTTTGAAGGAAATTAAAGAGACTTTACACCAGTTTTATATTTAAAATCTAAATTGTGATTTTATTTATTGTTATTTTAATTAAAAGCAGAAATATTCTGTCAGTCAACAGCACCAAGGAGATGATAAAAATTGAGAATCCCATACATGAATACTGTTTGTTTTAGGTGACATCTGGTGGTCAAATTTGGACAAAGCAGCTTACTCCATGAGTAAAAAATCTCATCTTCAGCTTTACTGAACCTATTCAAACAGGAAACAGACATTTATTTTTCAAGCTTTTTTCCTTCCACATATTGATGTGGTGATGTTTTAATTAAATGCAGATAATAAAAGTAATCTTTTATTTTGGATTTTAAATGGAAGAGCTTAAGCTGTTGATGGACTGGCGACCTGTGGAGGGTGTACCTCCCCTCTCGCCAGCTGATTGCTGGGATAATCTCCAGCTACCTAAATTGGGCTAATTAGTATAGAAAAAGGATGGATAGATAGATGGATAGAGCTTTGGGTGTGTAAAACTTGCTTAAATGCTTGATCTTGTAAATTCACAGTTTATTCCCTTCCCCATCCACTCTGACTTTATATATTGAAAAAAGTATCACTTCTTAATATTTCTACATAAATATATCCAGTTTCATATCATAAAATAGTTCATATCGTTACAAATCTCTAAACCTCAAAGCAGTTTTCAGGTATTAGATGAAACCACAACTCCCCATCCACCAACACGCCAACTTGGGATAACTGGATTTAAGCTGCAGCCCCATTAAAACCAACAGAAACAGAAGTACTCTGTAATAAGCATCCAGCTGGAAAAAAAACTACTAAACTATTTGTCCACACATGTGACTAAGACCATAGTCTGCAGGAGGATCTGTATATACAATGCGATGTGTATACTGCGGTATAAACTACATTTCCCAGAATCCTGACCCTGCTGCAGCAAACCTCTGCAAAAAAGATCAGAAAACCCCTTACGGTACGGGTTTCTCCTGATTCTGACCAAAAGGGATTGATAAACAACTGCTTTCTGGTGCGTTTCATGCTTGCATTAACCTTTTCCTCCAAGTCTCTGAGCGATGCTGACCACAAGAAACAAGACTCAGCAGTTACAGGGACCCTTACATTTTACCAGCTGTAAGAACACATTATGACTTTTCAGCTGAAAACATTCAAGTAATTTTTAAAAAAAGAAATTTAACATGTAGAGTTGTGTGTTTCACTCTCCTGTGATCACGATCGTGATCTTCTTTACATACCTCAGCTTCATTCTTTATCCAAACTCTGACAGAGGTCAGAGGTCACCTTTCTATTGATGTTAAAAAAAATTCATTTCTAATAAAGCATTTTTCTAGCATGGTCAAGTAAAAATGTTCTCACAGGCCTTGGTTTTATTTCTTTGCCAGCAGAGAATCCCATAGCGAGTGTGAATGATTATTAACTATTATTCCACATACTTCAGCATGCTCTGCTCCTTCTCCTCCTCCTTCTTCTGTCGCTCCATCACTGAGAGGATGATGCTCCGCTCCTCCTCGGTCAGGTGGCTCAGGTCCGGCAGCTCCGGCCCGGCCCCAGAGGACGGTGTAGGTCCGGCCGCTCCAGACATCCTGACTGGGCGCCGCTGGGAGACAAGGACGCGGTCGGTCAGTCCAGTTCGGCGTGGCTGAGGACCGTCAGTACCGGTTATAAATCATGATGATTATGATGGTGATGATGGAGGCTGCAAAGCAGCACAGTGTTCATTTTATTCTGTCCAGCTCCAGGTGCGTTCAGCGGGTCTTCGTGCAGCTCGACGCCTCGAGGAACGGACGCAGTAGCGGTCAGAGGGCTCCATCTGCCCCTTCGCGCGCCATCAGATCATCTACCTGTTTATCTGTTCATCCATCCATCCATCATCTATGCATCCACCCATCATTTCGCTTCTCTCTCTCTCACCGACAGGCGCAGCAGCGTCCTTTTGCCTGTTTATTCCGCAGTCATGACGCCTCCTCTGGTGTTCAGCGGCGGCAACTCAGTTCGGTTCTCCATCCCGGTGTCGCCTCTCATCCTTCGCTCCTCCTGCGCGGTGCAAGCCCTTCTGTTCGGCCTGCTAATGTCGCGTTATCCCGCCGCAAGTTCCTGGTTTCGCCCGGGTGATAATGGACGCAGCAGTGGCGGAGGAGACGGTGAGGAAAATAAATAAATCCTCCATAGGAAGAGGGCGGGGCCACGACACGACGGCGTTACGCACAACAAAGATCAGCTGGTCGTCGGTGGGTGGGGGTGGTATGGAGGTGGAGGGTTTTGGAGAAGATAAACATAGACCTGCAGCCAAAGATAGAAATACAACCAAATATACTTAACAGTCACTTAAGTAGCTCAGGTGAATCGATCGCACTGTGAATGAGTGACAGCTAGAAAGAGCCAGTTCATGCCAAAGCTAATGATAGTCACACACACACACACACACACACACACACACACACACACACACACACATATATAAGATCGAAAGAGCA
>JBAMHX010000019.1:19009676-19021767 GCA_037177515.1 Pseudomugil tenellus
AGGAATCAAACCATCTCAGACTTTTCCTTTCACATTTAATTTCTGTTCTTGTCTCTTTATCGCTCTGTTTTTAAACCTGTTTTATTTTTCTACACTGATTAGGTTCAGCATCAATCTATTGAAACTAATAAAAAATACACAAATACAATCGTACAAGTATCAAGGGCAGCCATATATACAACATGTCTCCCTTGATAGAGCAAAACTGTCCGGAACAATTTGGCACACACATGTTATGACACCCGACAGGACAAAAGAAACTCAAAGTTTAAACAATCTGTTAAAAATAAAAATATCACTGACAGGAAAAACTTTCTTCAGCAAGTGAATTTGGTCAAATAGTGATACCTTCTCCACTTTGGCGTACTTCTTGATGTCAATCTCTTTGCGTCCGTTCTCCTCCAGCTCCACTGTACGAACAGCATCGAGTGCAATGCTGCAGGCCAGTTCGGACCAGCGGCTCAAAGCTTTGGTGTTAATGGCAGAGTGGACGATCTTCAGCATCATGGAGCGGTCTGACGTGTCCACTGGGGTGCTGCAGAAGTAAGCGTACAACTTAAACTCATCACATCTTCAGTATCTTTAAGTCACCTTCTACGCTAACCCATCTCTGATAAATCTTGATTCATAAACCTTTAATGACATGTTAGAACTACCTTTGTTCTGATAATTAAAAAGAAAACGAGAGGAAAAATCATTAAAATGGGATATATACCTGATTTCCTTCAGAGTTTCCAACATGTCTTCTAGTGCCTGTCTGTAGGCACTGATGATCACAGTCGGATGCATCTGCTGTTCCAGAAACTGCTCAGCAACAGACAACATCTCTCCGGCTGACATGCGGACAGAGAGACATATAGATATTACATCAAATTAGACTTTTTGCCGCAGTCCGTGTTTAAGTTCATCCTAAAATTATTTCTCACCCAGTATGATGACGGAAGTAGTCCCGTCTCCCACTTCCTCGTCCTGTGTACGACTGATCTCAATCATCGATTTGGCTGCTGGATGCTGCACCTGAATCTGTTAACCGATGAAGTGTATGAAGTAAGCAATCAAATACAGGCTCGTCCAAAAGGATAGTTGGGTTAATTTTGCGGCTATGAAAGAGAATAAATATGTGCGCCTAACCTCTCTGAGAATGGCATTTCCATCATTTGTCATCACAATTCCTCCCATGGGGTCAAGCAACATCTACACCCAAATGAAGAAGCACACAACATGTTATTTGTTTGGTTTACAGACATGTATTGCAGCATGACATAACATGTGGATGTCTGAATGTAATGTGTATAATTAAGCAATCACACCTTCATCATGGCTCGTGGACCGAGGCAGGTCCTGATCACATCTGCAATAGTCTGAAATAAACAATAAATATGAGACAGTGCATAATAATGACAGATAATTCTGTTGCAAATGCCGATGAAGTTACCAAAAGCAAATCGCTCTAATTAAGACAGTAATCCTGAATCTTGGAAACTACGAGCCTTTTCTTCCATCAATGGTCAACATCACTAAGATACAATTTTGCATAATGCCATTGCCTGCATAGTAGGAAGTTGTACACACCTGCCTCATACACCACAACATCTGACCAACAGACTTAGTAAAGATGGAAATATTACGACGACGCAAGCTCTAACAAGCCCTTTGAGGGAAACTTACCTTTGCAGCATTGATGTTCCCAGTCTGGACTTTACGCCCAGACTCTCTCTTCATATTCTGGTCTGCAGAGAAATGAATTGACAAAAAAAGATATTACAGTATTTAGCATAGATAATTCACATTAACGGTTGCTTATGTTTCATTGGGAAAACATATATTACCAATTTATTATTCATAACCAACTAAAATAATCATAATAATAGTTTTGGTGGGCTGGCCTGGACCCAATATTTATTTATTTATTTTAGTTTAAATTTACATTTAAACATAAAAACAAAAAAGAAAACTATCAGACCAAATTAAAACCAACTGAGCTTTACCATTACTATGTAATAATAATAATAATAATAATAATAGATACTTTATTAATACCCGGAGGGACATTTAAGTTTTCAGTACAACCAAATATGCAATCACGAAGATCAATTGATTGCAATTAACAGCTTCCTATTAAATATAAGAAAACGTTGACTTATTAAACAAATTATTCTCAAAGATAGTGCCAATAAATTGATACATCTTTGCACATTTTATTTCAACATAACATTTATATGAGGAACTACTTTCACAATGTTTAACATTATCTAACATCATATCACATCAGGGCACAAATAAATAACAATTAATTATGACTTGTGGATCAACATATTACAGTTATAGCTAACATCAGCTAGGCTTTCTACCATCTGAGTTTCTTAAGTTTAATATCTAAAGCAAGCTTGTCAAAACGCTTGCTAGCCTGTTAGCTATACGCTAATGCTGAGTAACGGGTACAAGTAGGCTTAAATTAGCCTAGCATCTCCGCATGCTCTACGTCCACTTATAACAATGTTCCAAAGATGTTGATGCCCGTTGGGTGGGGAAATTAGCTGACTTTCTATTGTTAGCATATATAAGTGCCTATGATAGACCGTAATGCAAGCTAACCCGACATGGTGGAACTAGCAACAGGATGAGTAGTGTGGAACGGTTATAGCCAGGTTAGCACATGCTTAGCTGCTCCCGGCTTTGTGTCGCAGTCGGACCGCTCTGACTGTTAAACAGCTAAAAATATTAAAGATGTTGCACACTGCTCTTGCCATTTAAATAGGATAATGAGTGTTTAGTTTAAGACATATTTCAGTACTTACTTAGCACTAAAACCTGCTGGCCGATCATTTTGACAACGCGTGCCGGACAGCAGCAGCCTGGAAGGTTCTGGGTTGGCACGAGGAGAGGGAGTGCCAGAAAGACAAGGAAAAGGCAATCTGAAAAGTGACCAATCACCTAATAGCATTGGTATGATTGGCATGTGTAACAACCAATTGAATGAATGAGATTGAAACATTACGCGAATATCCTTTTATGGAGAAATCATTGACTAAAAATTAAACAAATTTTAAGATATAATCGATTGATGAAATAAAATCCCTGTTTAAATAATGTCTACAAGATTTTAATTGATTAAAATAATTTGAGTAAAAATCGAAGAAGAAACTGAAAGGATTTACTTTAAAAGTGTTGTGTTGGGATAATACAATATTGTATGGTAGTATGAGAAGTAAGGAGCAACAACCATGCCTGAACCCAGTGATTTATGTCTTTTTAAGTTTTAAACTTTGTCATAGGCACCTTAAAAAAAACTAATAGCCCAGCAGACAGTACTGAAGATCTAGTATGAAATATATTTTGATGAAATATAAAATGTCAACTCCTCTGTGGAGTCATTTTGCTTAAAAACAAATTAAAATGTTACCAGTACCTTAGGACAATGATAGAAATAAAAACTGCAGGTTTATAAAAAAATGTTAGGAGTTAATTCTTCACCAGTTATAAACCTTGTCAGTTGCTCGTAAGGCAAGTGTATAATTTAGTCTTCCTCATTTTCACACTGTTATCTTTGAAAAAAAAAAAGAAATCTGTCACAAGATCATTTTAGTTGCTTGACAGGTACATAAACTCCTGCCCAGAGTGGATTACTTTTAGATGACAGTCAAGTGTTTTATTAAATAATCCCAGCAGAGTTATTTGGATAATAAAAAGGCTCAGAGTAAATTTCTGCATCTGTAAACAGCCACCAGTTTTTCAAAAAAAATGTAGGGTTTTCATAACTTTAAATAAATAAATAAAAAAGCACTAAATACAATTTCCACAGATAAATAAATAACAGAGCTTCATTTTGTTTTGCATAAAATACAATAAAATAAAAAACAGTTCACACGAGACAAATTTACAAATTAATAAATAAATAAATCCAGGGAAGCAGCATGACATGGCGATTCAGTATTTTGGGAATAACAGCGAAATCTGATTGGACTTAATTTATTTTGCAGGACATTTGCTGGTTGATGTCACCACATGTCCTGACTTGCTGTCTCTGATTCGAGTCCAGGTTTCTCAGCAGGAGCATAAATCCTCTTGTCCTTTTATTATCTTGGTTGTTGTCAAGAGACGAGTTAGTTTAATCTCCAGACGTTGATCTTGATTGTTTTGTGACTGGGGTTCATAGTTCATCCCTATTTCCACTATATGCTAGATTGTGACTCGCTTCCCGTTTCAGGAACTTCAGGAAGTCTTTAAGCTCTCGAGCACCCTAAAAACAGGTAGGAGATATGTGATAAATAAAGATTAAAGCAACAGCTTGAAGGAAAGTAAAACTAATTTAACTTTGTGTTACCTGATATCTTATGGGGTCACTTTTTTTACCCACTGGAGCAAAGTAAATGGTTGGATAGCTAAAGAAAAGGAAAGAAGGACAAATAAGAGAGGAAATAAGCTAAAATCTCTTTGATAAATCTGTACATAAATGTCTTCATTCTTACCCTTGCACATCGTAGCCCAATGGAATATCATTATCGACAGCATTCATCTTAGCGATGATGATTTTTGGATCAGAATAAAGCTGCAAAGATAAATAAAGGAAGTCCACACATTAGGACAATTGTTAGAAAGGAGAGTACAAACAAAAAAAAACTATTTTAAAATCTACGTCAATCATTTTGAGTGTGCACATTTTTTAGAAACATGACAATTATTTAATCAAGTGCTGGTAAAAATAATAAAGTTTTTAATGTAATACAAAAAAGAAACCATTTATAAATGTATTAGGCATCAACCCCACCCCACCATAACTGAGGGTTTCAATCTACTGTTGATGTTTGATGATCCTGAATTGAAGTAATTAGGAAAAAAAATCTTCAAGGTTTAAGATAATTAAACATGCCAAAGCTATGCGCACAAATATTCTACAGTCAAAACCAAAAGGACCAGATTATGGACTCAAAGTATGTACTGAAGCAAATACATAATCAATGAAAGAGAATAGTTTTTGTATAGAAAGTTGTAAACAACATTTTTTACTTTAAAGTTGATAACAGAGACAAACAGGATGGTGTTTTTTTCTAATTCAAATGAAGTTAACGTAATAAAATCTAGTTCTCTACCGTGTCAGCCAGCTCTCTGTACACAGGCTCCAGTTTCTTGCAGTGTGGGCAGGACGGAGAGTAAAACTGAATCAGGACGTCTTTCTCAGGATCATTAACAATATCATCAAATGACTCAGCGACAACCACCTGCAGAAATAAAGACAGATAGAAAAGCTTAAAATTGTTGTCAGGCCAGAGTAAGTAGAATGCAGACGTGTCACCTTATATTTCTAAGTCCTTGTCTTCATCAAAGAATATGTTTTTATAATGCCTTAAATGACCTAAACAAGATTAAATAAATAAGTCAAATAGACTGCACTAACATGCAGTTCACTTTACCTTGACAGAAGCAGAGTTCTTCTCAGGTATGGGCTCTGATTTGATGTAACGCTTGAGTCGACCAGCAAAATAATCTTCCAGAAACCTCTCCAGTGACTGCCCATCCCTCCTGGACACACACATCAACTTTAGTAATTTAATTACTGACCAAAAGCTGTTAATAATTTGACCCAACTGGTCTGATGTGTCACATTTCACAAGGTTAACATAATTAACCAGACAGAGCTAAATTTAGCCCTGTTACCTACGTGAACTCCTCCCTCATGATGTACTTGTAGCCCAGCTTGGTCCGGATTGTGACAAATGGTAGTTCCCCTCCATCAGAAGTTCCAAGACCAAAGTCATCTTCCAGCTCAGCCAGGAAGTCGTTCTTATTAGCTACTGAGAACATCAGACCCCGGCCAGTGTATTTAGATGCTACCTTCATCACCCTGCAGAATAGACGAATGGAAGAGGGATATAAATATACCTGGCTTCATGCTTTTTCCCCAAAATATATACCATATATATATATATATATAATATATACCATACCACAGGTGAAATATACCATACAGGTATGTTTCACCTGTGTGTTTTGGTCTTTTGAGGATATGGACAATCATATATCTACAGCTAATAACTCTTTTGAGTGCCAGCTGATAGAATGACACAAGTATACAGAGCTTTTGTTGTAGTATTCAAACTCTGCTAAGTAGCTGATGGGTTCTTTAAAAAAAAAGCAGGTAAATCTGATAAAACATCTGCAATAATAATCCCTGTGGACTAGAGTTCATTGCATGCATAAATCCATAGAGATTAACTAGAGAAAAGAGATCTGATAAACATCCAGTTCCTGAGTCTGAAGAACCATCTGTCTGTATGAGTTACATAAATACATCCGTTACCTGTTTCTCCAGTAATTGGACCCTCGAACGTTGCGATGATAATCCAAGTCATAGTATGCTGTCAGCAGGTCACGAACTCTGAGACGATCTCTGTTCTCCATGGTCATGTGAGGACACAGACCATAGCTGCACACAGAAAGATGGAGAGAACCAGAATGAGGCTGCAGTAACGCCCATCAGTTGCAGCTGTCATAACGTAAAGGGAAACATTCTCACATGTGATCTCTGATAAAACGTCTTAAAGAACTGATGGTCAGATAATCTTGGAAGGCAACAACACTGTTCTCAAATGAACTGGCCAGTCTGGGAGGTCTGAACAGCAACACACACCTGAAAAGGAAATGATAACACACATAATGTCAAATTGAATTGCAACACACACCAGGAAAGCACACAGATAACTTTGAACACATCCCTAATGATACTAAGTGATACTCTAATAAAAGAATGAAATGAGACAACAATATAAAATGAAGTTTAAAATGTTTAAGTTTATTTTCAACATAATAGATCTCATGTGAATCATTTTTATTTTAAACTCACTCAGAGTCGACATTGTGCTCCTTGGCTATCTGCAGATCAGTCATGTGAGCAAATCTGAACTGTTCTCTCAACAGACCAGCGGCCTTCAGAAACTCAGCCAAACGAGAGCTCTCAGGACCTGAGAAAACACCTGACACACACACACAAAACATGACATAGCAATCACCGCAAAGGTGATGTTTATGTCATCAATGTTTTGCTCTTTAACACAGAGTAACAATCCATAAGTTATGTAGGTCTTAGTGTTTAGTGGATCAATAAGATGTAATAAATCCATCAGTCTTGAAGCCTGATTTACGTCTCAAAGTGAACCTGAGTTCCATCAGAGTCCTACCAACAATGCTGGCATCATAGTTGTTGACAAAGATCTGGAGGTCTTCTTTAGTCTTCAGGTGAACTGAGTCTGGACCAGTCTGCTTCTTCATGTAATGATAGATTCCATCTGATTGTACACAAACATATTTACACATACGTGACTTTCAAAACAATGATTTTACTTGTGTGTTTTATGTTTTCTGTCTTTACCTGCAGTGCGGGGTCCATCATATGGAGCAGAGTCTTTGCCATACCGGAAAATCTTCAAAGTGGGATAACCAGTGACTGCAAACCGTCCACAGGTATCCGCGTTAGCCGTACAGTCTACCTGGCAGACAGGTGAGATATACACAGGAGATTTTTGTTGTTGTTAATAATAATAATAATAAATTATTAGTAGTATTATTATTATTAATGGTCATCCTTCAGGAAAGCAGTCTAAACTTGAGACTGAAGGATGTAGATAAAAATACTTAATGGAGTTATATCAAAAGAATATGATATTCTGCTTTTTAAAGAGTTTCTATAAGCCCTCTATAAACTACAAGGTTAATGGATGTGATTAATAAGCCAAAGCCAAGTTGTCTATGTGGGAAAACTGAAGCTGAAGAGTCCAAAGACTCAAAACCAAACAATACTGCACAAAGGTCAAAGGCCAATATCTAAATGTATGTGAAGTACAACCAACACATTTTGAAAAAAGCCATGGTTAGCATAGCAACTATTTTCATAACTATAAAGTTAAGGGATTTCAATTTAAATAGTATGTGTGATTATATGTGTTGATTTATGACTGTATATCAGTTGAAATGTGTCGAATGTGGCAACCTTTAGGATTAAGTGTCCATTTATTTGCACATGAACCTTAAGATGTGTGACACTGGGTGTTTTTCTGAGCTTTGACTGCTGTGAATGTATCTTTTAGGAGATTTTAGGAGATCCAAAGAACCAACAACACCTGTTTCAATACAGGCTGTCAATATGAAGGACTACAAATATTTGGTAAACAAAAAAATTATTCTGTATCACACATTTTCTATAGATATTTTAACAGTAAATGTGCGATTATTCCTATTGAGATTTTTATCTTTTTCTTATCCATTGTATTCGTATGGAGCAATGGTGCACATACACATGCACATGCATTTCCTTCGGGATAAATAAAGTATTGTTATTGTTACAAGCAACATTCAAGATAATTACCTTTGCTAATTGAACGGTTCCTTTCAGTCGAGTTGCTGCTTTCTCGAATTCAGGAGCTAATTTTTTACAATGACCACACCTGAAAACAAAGAGAGACATAAGTATGGAGGTGAAAAAATACAATAAGAAATGAAGGGAGAGGGTATGAACAGAAAATATAAATATAGTATGAATGACAGGGGAAATGAAAGAGGGAAAGGAGGAGAAAAGAATAGGGACATGGATGGAGAGATAAATGTCAGGAAAGAGAAAAAAGAAACGGGAAAATACACATAAAATGAAGAAATCCAGAGCTAGGTAGGCCAAACTAATGCCGCTTCGTTACCATGGAGCATAGAACTTCACCAGCATGGTCTCGTGCTCTGTTGCCAGGTAGTCGAAGTCCGCGTCCCCGAGCTCGAGAACATCTCTGCGCAAAGACGCGGCGGGAGGAAAGCGAGACATAAGCGCTAATACGATGGCGAGAAGCGAGCACAAAACATTCACCATGACTGAAATTAAATAGATGCGGAATTACATGAATACATTAAAAAATACGGATAAGCATATCATAGATGGGCAACACAGCCGATAGGTAAAGTGTCAGAATAGTTCAGTACATGTTAATAGCTACAGATTTCCGGTTACAAATTTCAAAATAAAACACGTGACACTAACAAGTCAAAATATTTCAAAGTTTAATAACATAAAACCATGTACTTTGTTAGAATTGTCCAATCTAAACTCGGAAGCACTCATCGTACTACAAATAAAAAACAACCTATGCGGTTTATTATATCAAACTGAAACCTAATAATTATATTTTGAAGACATAATCATATTTCCGATGGTTTCCTCTAAAACATTATCATCAGCTTGATCTCCAGGCTGACAGAGGAAAGGCGGGACATAAAAAGCGTTGCACTCTGATTGGTTAAAAAACAGGTAGCGGTGATGTGATGTAATCACTTTATTGCTCAAATAGCCTGTCGATCTCAAAAGTCCCCTGCTCAACTTTTTTTTTCAATAAATGACAATTTATATAATTATTGTGATGAAAGCAAGTGTTTTTTTAAACACTTTCTCAACAGAAAAAAGAAACAAAACCCGGTTCAAGAGCAACCAACTTCAATGTAAAAATAAAATAAACACACACTTCATGAGCCACTTTTCAATGACAAAACTCTAACTTTTAACTCTTAGCCATTTTATTAAAAATATAAGTTTACTTCAGCTTTTCCTGGGCATTAGTTGTCAATTATGTTCAGGTTAGTTAATAACAGAAATGAACACAATTTGAGAAATGTAAAAAAATATTTAATTGAAGTCAATTTTTATAAATTCATATTCAATATGAATAAGCATTTCAACAGAACTTTCACAGAATGTTGATGCATCCTTCACAAACATGCAAATAAAGCTGTAAATACACATATGAACATTCAGGCAATTTAATCCCCTATGCATGGCAGGAAGACTAATGTTTATTTAAATATAAATAAGTCTTACTACCAATCAGTTTGCAAAATTTTCCAGAAGAAACTAACATAATGTGCTTGTTAATGGTGAACCTATTCTGCTATTAAAGCATTTCAACTTGGAATATCTAGTAAGATGAGCACAAGACAGCAGGGTGAAGAAACTGAGTGTTGGACATGAAGAGCGCCAGTACCAATTTCATAATGGTTTAGTTAGTTACTATTCAGCAGGTGCAACGTGAGAAAACTGGCAAATTAAGCAAGATAAACTACTGAAAAAACTGAAGCCAAGTAGAAGTTAATCGATTTCTGCAGTACTTCCGATGTGAGTTGGCCAATCCTGGTCCTCGAGTCCAGAAAAGCTGGGACATTCATTATACAACTTCAGTCAGACCAGAATAGGTTTCCTTCCGATTTGGAGGATCTAGCTGCAGGAAAACCTCTCAGAAACTCCTCATTGACTTCTCTTGAGATAAATTATTACATTACTATTCAATATTAATATGTATTGACCATCCACCTACACACAGGTGATACACAAGCAAAGTGGAACAAAAAAAATCTCAGCTTTACATTATCTCTGAAGTCACAGTGGATTTGTGAGCCTTATTTAATAAATTGGTAACTTTTGTTTGCTCACGGGTGTCCAAAGTCGGTCTCCAAGGGCAACTGCCTAGCAGATTTTCAATGTATACCAGCTTCAATGCACTTGACTCACAATAAATGGATCAAACAGGTGTGTTGGAACAGGGATAAATAGAAAACCTGCAGGATTGTGGTCTTCGAAGTCCATAGCTGGACACCACTGAAGGTTTCTTCTGGGAATCTAAATTTAGAAAACTTGGCTAAACCCTTAAATACAAAACAGCATCTTAAAAGCCGGATCATTTCTGAAATATTCACGACAACTTCAATGACTTCGCCTTAATTTTGGATCCATTCACAGTAAAGGTTGGAAATCTGTTATAGAAGTTCTTCTATTATTTGGTTCTTGATATTCACTAAACTAAACTTTTTAGGCATGTCAGTAAATTAGTTTTTAAGGTAAATCAGTTTGGCAAATTATTATATCCACAATAAATCCAAACATGTTTCAGAATTTTTTTCCAGCAATTAATTAACAGCTGTACCTCCTGAACCAGTAAGAACTCAATCCTCATTCAGATGAATTACTGAATCAGTCTTTTTAGCTGTGTTCAGGTTCAAAAGGCTTTCAGGTCATTCTGATGACACAGATTATAAACAGTGATTGTGCATTGATGCTTCCAAGCAGATTCAGCAGTGAATAACAAGTCTATTTACTGTTGATAACCCTGTGTTCATTAACCAAACCTAAAGCCAAAATGATGCAAGTATGAGTATCAGTAGTTTTAGATCGGTCTCAGCTAAGCTGAATGTGGGAGTTTACAGACATTTTTATGCTTAAACCCTCTCAGTCTGGGGCTGCTGGTTGACTGGCTCAAGAAGTGGATTTTTTGGACGAAGAGTGGAAAAGTTTCATCAGATCATGGAATCGAAGTTGGACCTGGAAGAAGCACAAAACAGTGTTAAAGTGTTTTATACACCAGTTGTTGTGGCTCGTTCTCGACATGTCAGTTGAGCAGAACTGTTTTTCTCATGGGGAGTCCAAGATTAACTGTGTGAGTGACTGTAAATGAAAAATAACCATGGTTAGGTGTAAAGTTGTTATTTCAGCAGTTCATTGGGAAATATTTCTTGCTTGTGTTCTCAGATGTAAGTCGCTTTGGAGAAAAGCGTCTGATAAATAACTGTATAACAGAATATGGCATGTAAATACACTGTCACCTGCACTACCTCATCTTGCCACAGAAAAGAGTTTTATTCATAATTAAACAAGTGAGCCAATTGAACATAAAACACTCCTCCCTTCGTTAATCCCCACTTCATCCCATAGAAAGCTTTACCAACCATGAAAAAATAATGCCAAACACTTTTCATGTTTTTTGAACAAATGAACAGATAAAAAATGGTACTGTTCTCACAGGGAATCAAATGGCCCAACCTCTTACCTGTTGGACAGTCTTGTTTCCCAGCTGGGTGGACACGTGTCTGAATGTTTTTCTGCTGGCTCCTCTCTGCTGACAGGCTGTCAGGATGGTGCGGTCTGCCTCGCTGAAAGAGGAAGACCATTTTGCTATCAACTTTTTTGTCTAAGTGACTTTAAATCCGTATTTTTCTGTTACTTTGACTCATAATTCCATTAAATCTGATTGTTTTAAAACACATTTACTCTACATTTCTATCCATCTATATA
>JBAMHX010000019.1:19028759-19052172 GCA_037177515.1 Pseudomugil tenellus
CTCAAATAGACACAATACAATAATATAAAGACGCACATGTTCAGTCACAAAGCTCCACCTGGTGTTGAAACTTTGAAACAAACCGGTATGACTGGATCCATCCTGAGGTCATGACCTTTTATTTGCAATTGATTTGAGGTCAATGAGACGAATACTTCCAGAAATATAGCCAAAAATTGTTTTTTTTTTTATAGGTCCTACAGTAAAACCTAGCCAGTGTTAAATTTAGCAACAGGTCTGGAAGATCCGCAAACTGTTCCCAAATGGGCTTGAAAGTGGTTTTAAACCATATTAGACTCCTATTTTCTGTCGGCAGAAATAGTTGTAAAGTTACCTGGTAGGGTTCCATACAATCAGCCAACTCTTCTTCAACAGCGTGAAGCTTCTCCAGAAAGCTGCTGTCAGTCACAGTTTTAGTGGGCAGAGCTTTTGGGGGAGGAGGAGGTCCCATGGAACCAGCCTTGAAACGTCTGGGCTTAACTCGAGAGGTCTGACAAGACAGGAGCGAGTGTTTTATTTCTAGGCAGGGTGTAAATTTCCCATTGAGTTTAACATTCAGGGTGTAGGAAAAAAAAAATTATCTGTTTTTAATTGTTGTCATAGTTCTTATGACTTTAACACATAAAATTATTTTATGCCAAATGAGTCTTACTTTATCAATCTATTAACTAACAGATTGATCTGTTAACATTTTCAGGGTTGTTATATACAGCCTTGGTTCTGCTTCTTGTGTTGAAGATGCGATCAGCAGCTGTTACCTGCCAGGGGCTGCAGCTGTCTTCATCTACTCTATTGAGTCGGCTCCCTCTAGGAGATGAGGCAGTGCTTTCCATGTCGCTCTCCTGGAAGGTCTGCAAACATGCCGATCCACAATTAAACCTATCAGCAATAAGCTGTGCATCATTAACTCAGAGCATAGTCTCACATCTTCGGCTGTCTCATCCTCCTCGTCTTCATCAGGATGATACTCTTCGTCAGAAGAGTCTTCTTCATCCAGAGGGATGTCAACAAACTGAGGAGCCTGAATACAACCAGTTAGATGAGGTTTTAGTGATCAGCAGGAAAATAAGTTAGTAAAGTTAGACACTGCTGTACATCGCTCCAGACCACTTTAATTATTAATTTAAATTATTTTATTTTATTATTTTTATTATTAAAATATTTAATTATTAATTTAAATATTAATGTGGAAATACATACATCAAATAAATCCAAACATATACAATTACTTAAAGATACATTTCTAAATATATTTAGCTATTCATGGTTACATAAATGTTTCTCCTCTTTATAAACTGGTATGGACCAATTCCAGTGTTTTACTCCTGGGAAGCAAATCATCAGATTGGACTAAGCAACAGATGGACAGATGTGTTTTACCTTGTTAACATCTGCACTTTTCTTTATGGGAGAGATGCTCCATGTGGGAATCACCTGGAATGGGGCAAGAGAAACATCAGGATGCCCGTTTTCTGATGAGAGTTAGGTTTAATCAGAATTGCGAGCAAACTCACCACTCCCTTCTCCACCACTTCTTTAAACTTGGATCGAGTCATTTTAGGCTCCTATACAGAAGAAAAAAGACATCATGTGTTTGTGTTAAAACAGGAAAATTAAGAATTAAACTGTGAGTGCTGAAAAGACATCGATGTGAAACTTACAAATGGAGGAACTGCCTCCGTCTCGTTAATGGCAGCTTTCATCATGGCAACCACATGTTCATTTGTGATCACCTCCTGTACGTCGGAGACAGTGCACAAGTATCATTTAATTCAATTTAATCTATTTGTGTCAAGCCACTTGACAACAATCTAATTTCAGGGAACATTACAGACACCGAACTTATTCGTAATGAATTCGTAATGATTCGTAATTCGTAATGAACTGAGATAAGGAAAACCAGCTATAGCATCAAATCTCCCATCCCGATTAAGAGCTCACAGTGGTGCAAAACAAAAAGAAGCCATCTGCTCTCTGATTGGATATTTTTCTTACTCGCCATCCAATCAGGTAGAGTTTAGGAAATAAACAAAGTTTGCATCCACAACTTCAGCATCTGGCATGTAGTTTTGTGCTTTGAGTCTCTGGGCAGAATATTTTTTACAATAAATTCTATATTTTTCCACAAACATTTTTTTTTTTTTACAACCGTGCACATCCTTTTCTGCACACTTACAATATTGATTTTTTTTGGAGCAGATTCTTTTTTCAAGATGACAAAACTTGATTTACAAATATAAACTCTGAAATTATTTGAAATCTTATTGACGATATATTAAGCCCACACATTAAATTACAGTCATTTAGCGGATGCTTTTCTCCAAAGCGACTAACATCTGAGAATAAGAACGACACTATCAAATCAAACAGTAGAGGACATCGTAGATAAGTGCAGTCAAACTGCTGTTAAGTCTAGCTGGACACAGGTGTTGCATTTAGTGCTAGAGGCAAAGACTTTTTTTGTTTCCAATGTCATTAGTACAGAATTTTTGCAAAGAGCTAGAAAAAATTTCCAGAGTTAGTATAACTTCTATTTATTGCTAATAAGAGTGAAAATGCTCCTTAAAGAGCTGTGTCTTTAGCCTTCTCTTGAGAGTAGATAAGGACTCTGCAGAACAGTTAGACAGTTCATTTCACCACCAAGGAAAAACAGAGAAGAGTCTCGCTTGTGATTTAGCCCCATGTAGTGATGGCAGTGCTAGGCGTCTTTCACTGGTTAAGCGTAACTGCCGAGAGGAAGTCTAGCTCTGGATTAATGAGTCAAAGTAGACAGGAGTTAATGTTTTGTAAGCCAGAAGCAAAGCTTTGAATTTGATGCGTACGGCAACTGAAAGCTAGTAAAGTGGGTTCTTGTGGGTTCATTGCACAGCATCACAGTTCAACCCAACCAAAATATACTCGAGCGACAGGCAGCTCTGGATGGGAGAAAGACTTTGCACTTACACGTGGAAGAATTGTGTAAAAGATTTTACTGGTGTGAATACACCCTAACACTCATTGTTTCTGCCCAAGTACTGCCACAAACTGTGACATCCTTTAAATGTTATGCTTTGACTTTTTTTCTGTTGAAATGTCCAATAAATACAACAATTATTAAAACTTACCTTCAACTAAAAATATCATATTGGTTTTCTTTTTAAAGCAAAGTTACTTATCAATGATACTTCTCTAGACATGTCCAGGTGCATGAACTCACATGAATGATGTTCTTGACATTCACAGAAGTCAAATTATGTTGTTTGGATTTTGTCTCTAGTGACTGGTCCAGCAGTCTGTCAATCTCCACTTCCACTCCTGTTTCGCCTTCTTCCTCTGTCTCTGTAGTCCCGCCCTTCACTTCACTCTCCTCCTCATTCAGTGTCTTCTTTTTCCTCTTCCTTGCTGGCTTACTCCTTTGTGCCTTAACCTCCAACTGACTTTCCTCTAAGACAAAGAGACATTTCAGTCACCAGCCAAGAAACTATAAGTCTTGTAGGTTTGGTTATCACAGATGCATGTGATGTGTTTGCATTACCCATGGTGATAACAAGGCTGGAATCGGTGGTGTCTTCCTCCACCACAAGGTAGCCCTCATCTTCCTCGTCCTCAGCTCTGACTCCTGCAGAAGCTGGAGGAAGTGGCGGTGGTAGCAACAAAGCATCATGGGAGATAAGTTCGGATGGGGTCACAGTGTGAGCAGCCCTGATGCTGCTGAGTGCATTTTGCAGTTTGGACGGGGTTAGTTTGAGGCGTTTGCGGACCGGGTTCATAGTGAAGAAACATGACCTCTGAACTCTATCAAAGTAGCAAAAAAAGTCACATTATAAGGGCAGTATATATATATATATATATATATATATATATATATATATATATATGTGTGTGTGTGTGTGTGTGTGTGTGTGTGTGTATGTATATGTGGTAGCTGAACTTTTATCTGATGCAGTTTAGCTGAATATTCTGTCACTGGAGGTATACATATAACTCACCTCACACCTTTTAAATGGGCAAGAAGCTTTTAACAAATTTAGAATATTTAAATGCAAACATGAAAAACAGCATTTAAAGCTGGGATACTGAAAGGGTTCACTTACTGTTTCTTCCAGCTGTACTGTGAAGCTCTTAAACTTTTCCTGTTAACATGAAACTATCGTTATGACATACATATGTGAATCAAGGGCTCTAACAAACACAAATAATCAGATAAACACAGGCAAGCACAGCTTCACTAATTAGTCGCGTGTTAGTTGTTCACTACAGACATTTAGCAGTTAGCTCCCATTAGCTGTTGACAGTTAACGCACGCCTGGTGAGTGTTAGCTAAACGCACCAGTTGATCGTAATCATTCTGCAGCTAGCAAGCTAACACCTCCCCTGTCGGCTGGTACTTAAGGTTATAACGAAAGCATACTCAAACCTGCGACGGCGGACTCCCGGTGAGTGTGCCCGCACAGGAAGACTCTCTCGGACGAGTGTCAGGCAAATTAAATCTCAACATTCATGCTACTTTGCAACTAAAGACACTTACCGCCAACACTAGACAAGCCTGGGTCTAAAAACTACATTTCCGGCGCAGGAGCAGTGACGTCACGAGTCGCCGCCTTAAGTCTTGTTCATTCGCTGTTAAAACTTGTCGCTCTTGTCTAACACCCCACCCCAAAACCACACACGTTAACCCCAAAAGTTGCAATTCTTTAATTTGCAAAATGTCATAATGCTGCACCCTGAAATAAACAATTTCCAGAAAAAAAGTCATGTAATTTATTAAAACTTTATTAAACAATTCAATAAAAAACTGTTCATTTTTAGGGGCGCCTGGTCCGTTAAATTAACGGGTGGCACTAAACCGATGTGAGGGACTCAAAGCCAGCAAAGCAGCAGCAGGTTTCTTCAGCTCCTTCATCACCTGAAGACCGACAGCTTTAACTGGGCGCAGGTTGACCCGAGACTTGTTAGGATCCGCGCGTGGAGGTGAGGTTTTCTGTGCGTCCTGTGGGTCAGCTTCAGTGATTGTCACTTTGAGAGGTTTGTTCCGATGAAACAGTGACTCCCGCCTGCTCGTGGACGGAGTCGCGGCCAGCACTCCACGAAAACCGTAAGGTGTGGTTATCTTTGGCACGTGCGACAGTGATATGGCAGGTCCCGTAGTCACATCCGTGTCCGCGCTTCCCAACTCCGTACCAACAGCGTTGGCGCGCCGGGGTCGTTTGTTGTGCCGCGAGGCGCCCATGAAGAACATCTGGGGGGAAACAGAGCTGGTCGGGGTACCTGGTGAACTCTCTCCCGCGGGGTCATCATGATCGGAAAGCAGTCTGGCCCGTTCCGGGGAGCTCCGGCGGAAACACGGAGTCAGTCGGGGACTTAGTGAAGGGATGATGAAGCTCGGGATCCGCTCTGGAGTCAGAACCAGAGACCGTAGAGTAGATCCGGATCTCACGCCCGACATTTCGCCTGTAGCCCTAAACAAACAAGAACATATCCAGCTTTAGACATTACAACAGTTTCAAACATTCATATAAACTTGCATATTTGATTTATATTCATACCTGGCAGATGTGTATGAGGTTTATTCTAAATGCTCGATACGCACTATTAATGAACAAATAAAAAGTTTTATAGTCTGACTTTTAAAGGACAATAAGTTTCAATAAAAATGAGATTCAATCATCAACATACAATGAGTACAGCTGCTCTGAAGAAAATGGACCTGAATGATCCAGATTATAACATCAGAAACAGGTGTTTTCAATCACACTTCAATCAGAGGCCGGTGCCGAAAAACCACCCCTGTGTGAAAAGCACCTAATAAATATATATATAAATATAAATAAACCACACTATTAAACTACTGAACTCATCCTATACCTTAGATTCAGTTACCCATTACCAAGTAGAGAAAGATGCCACTTAACTTTGAAAAAGCCATGTTGTAAAACTCATTTAAAGCTGATTTTTAAAGTAGTCTTATTTGCTGGTAACAGTCGAGACTTATATCAATGCTAAATAAAGACACCTATTTCAGCTTGGATGTTGGACCAGTCCATTGTACCTTGTTGTACATACTAATTACTTAAAATCTTCTTTATTTAGTCTTATTAAAAAGCAAAATAAAACACACATTTAGTCCCCCTTAAAAATGGTCTTCCTCTTGATTTTAGTGCTTGTGACTTTTTGGACAACACACATTTAAAATTCTTCACAATTAAACTTGTCTAAATGAAAATTAAGACAAGAAACTGAATTTTCCTGACACTACTATGGAAACGTTTGAGTAAAAAAAAAAAAAAAAAGTCCTGATTCACTTTCAAACATCATCCATCCATTATCTGTACCGCTCATCCCAATTAAAGGTTGCAGGTAAGTGGAGCCTATCCCAGTCATCATTGGGCAAGAGGCGGGGTACGCACTGGGCAGGTTGACAAACACAGGTGCAACACAGAGCGACAGAGAACCAGTAACACACACACTAAGAACGATTCAACCAGTCACACACACACTAAGAACGATTCAACCAGTCACACACAAAGAACGATTCAACCAGTCACACACACACACACTAAGAACGATTCAACCATGTCTTTTGGATTATGGGAGGAAGCTGGAGTACCTGCAGAGAACCCACAATAACACGGAAGGAAGATGCAAACTCAACTCAAAGGCCGAGCATCGAACTAGCAACCTTCCCACCGTGAGGCTGCAGTGCTAACCGCCACACCAGCGTGCATCCCACAAACAGCATCATGTCATGTAAAATATGTAGACTATAAAACCCACCCCCCTTTTTTTACATTTAGCAAGTTGTAATTGTTTTATAAAAAAGGAAAAAAACAGAAGTATTAAATAGTCTAAGACCCACATCAAATTCCATATGCATTGTTCTCCACCTACATTAATTTATTGATTGCTTGTGGGTCCTTGGTTCCCTTGAGCAGCATCATTCCCCATCCCATCCCAAAGTAACAGACGTATGACATCCTGAAACCATCAGTCTTTATATTAAGAATTCACCTGAAAGGATCTAACAACAGATGAGCTTTTACTGAAGTGAGACAAAGAGGAAGGAGCTGCTAAAAACAGCAGGAAGTCGGGATCCTCCAAAACAATAGTCCAAGGTCTCCTTACCCTTGAAGATTTTGAGAAAAACACAAAAAACAAAACAAAAGACAGGGCTTGCACTGATAGTACGTCATCATTTTAAGTCCACTGTTAAAATCAGTTCATTTGGTTCAAGAGTTTGTGGCTCCCTCCCCCAGTGCATCATGGGACATCAGCCACACACTGACTTTTAACCCACTCCGGTTAGGAGTACTGCAATCGGTCCTTGTCTCCATGGAAACAGAATTAGTCTTGTCATGTTCACGTCAGTTCACGACATGGATTTAAAGCCTGCAGCGTTTCTGAGCCCATCTCAGATCTCTTGCAGCGGTCAAGCGGCTGGTTCGCTGGAGTGTGCTTGGTCATGGTTCACATCAGTCGCTGTCAGACCCAACAGCTGATGAGCCTTTTCGCTTCCTCTTCGGTGCTTTGGGCTTCGAGTCTTCCTCCTCCTGGAACAAACAGAACAACGTCACAGCTAAACCTGAAAACACTTGCATGAGCTTTGCCAAACCGATGCGGCGTGTTTATGTACCGAGGCACTGCTGGACACGCTCTCCTCCTCGTTGTTGGTGGGAGGAGCTGCTCCTTTTCTCGAACGGGGTGACGAAGCCGGAGCTTTTCGCCGAGATTTTGGAGGCTTTGACTGAGAGTCCTCATACTCCTCTGCGAGAGCAAACAAGTCGCTGAACCTGAAGAGGGAAGAAAGGATGTCAACATGTTCCGGTGGGGTGTGAGCTAGCGGACGCGGTGGCGTCATTAGAACATTTTTTGTGTACCTCATCTTATGGGCTTCGTCGCAGCTGGCCTGAACGTGCTGAAGAGCTTGGAGGATGGGCGTCTGAGTAAAGACTGACAGAGACAACTGGACTGTTAATGACCTGAATCTCATCAATAATCAATAATTCTGTGGATACGTGTACTCACAGTTGTTCTTCGTGTTGCTCAGACTCAATCTCAAGTTGTCCATGTGCTCCAAGATCTGTTCCAGAGTCAACTGGGCCAGTTTACTGCTTGAACTACGCAGACTGAAGACAGAAACAGAGACCCAACTCTCAACTGTAGCACAGGACACTAAACATTTTTGTCAACCTGTCCTCTCTTTGCATCTACATTTTCCATAATGCCTCTTTTTCTCCTCACCTCTGTCTTTTCCGTGGCTGGTTGTTGTTTTTGATAAGCTGGGCCTTGATATGTTCTCCTAATGTGTCATCATATTTTGACGCCCAGTGTCTAAGAATGCTGGTAGTGAACTGATCCTCAGGGTGGCAGGGACGACTCAGGACCATCTTCACCATTTCTTCACTAGGCCTGGGACAAAAATGCACAGCAGGACATTAACAAGGACAGAAAAACATGTGAGTAGTAGCGCATTTTTACAACCTTAAGGCGCACTTAAAAGTCTTAAGTTTTCTCCAAAATGTACTGTGCGCATTATGCTGCGGTGTGCGTAATGTGTTGTGTGACTTCGGCAAAGCAGACGTTCACTCGCCATAGACGAAGCGTGAGAAAAGGAAGTGTGGCCACTGTAAAAAAAGATAAAAAAAAAAAAAGGAAATGGACTAACAGCTTAATAGAAGGAAGAAATGGACTATAAAAAGTTATAAAAATTAGTCTGAGCAGCAGACTCTTATTTTGGACCTCTGCCAGGAAACATGGACTTCTTGGCAGCAATCCAATGTAAACAACGAGCAGAGCAGTGGGCAGAGATGGACCGGTTGAAACCGCAACAAGCTACGAGTAATAAACCTGTTAAATTAAGTTTGAATAAAACTTAATGGACTAGAAAAGGAAGCTGGAACAGAAACGATGAGCGACCCAGAAGAATCGCACATTTTTCACATCCTGAATTCTGATTGCTGTGAACTGAACTAAACAACTGTGTCGAAAGCTCAAAGCTCCAGTAACTCTGAATCTGGTAAGCGTTGCTGTCTTTTTATGTTACTTATATGCGACAGGGGAGGACGGACATTAGATATTAAACATGCGTGTTTTACCGATATGTTTCAATGTGCCTGCACCCTATAACCCACCTTATGTGCGCCTTATGCGTGTGTTAAATACATAAAAATAACCCGGAAATGAAACTCCACCCTATAATCCAGTGCGTCCTATGGTTGTGAAAATATGGTAAAATAGATTTATTTTCTTGGCATACTTTTCTCTACGAAGCTGCAACAGCAGACAGGACAAGGCCTCTGGGTGTTCTGAGAAAAACACAAACAAACAGACTTTTTAGTCTCTTTCTGTAGTATTTTACATTTAACAATGTTTCTTTCAGTGCTCACCTTTGTATTTGAGGTGCTGCAGAATGGGGATAATGGTTTCCAGGGGGATACTGTGAGCCAGAAACAACTGCCAAGTGCTGTACTGCTCAAAGGTCTCCCATTCAAGAGACTGAACTAAATGCATTAAGAGAAAAAAAGGACATTAATAAAAATATGTAGTCCCAAATATAACACAAGTATTTCTGTAAAACTTAAGTTTCTCACTGAGGATATTGAGAACCGAGTCTTTCCGGAACATCACTAGATTACCCATCATCACGTGACACATCAGCTCCTGTAACTGCACACAAATGGACTCCTTGTTACTGGACAGCGGACATGGACGACCCAAACAGATGTGGACATTTAAAGGGATGTCCCAGTCTTACCTGTGTTGAGTCAATAACAGCTACAATCATGTTTAGCAGCTCGCCGCTTCGCAGCGTTTCATCTGGAAACTGAAATGTAAAAAAATCCTTCAGTGTGTGTTATGTGGGAAACATGGAAAACTTGTAGGACGGTGGCCTTTGAGGTACAAAATGAACAATAGTCCTATAATGAATGAACATTTCAGCTCTGTGGGGACATATGTGCATTAAAAGAATATGTTGGTAAGAACTACATCTTCAGATGATGTGGTTTTATAGTTCAGGCATGAACCACGTCAGTGGGGCTTGTCCTACCTCAGAGTAAATGGAGGGTGTGAGGTAGCAGAGAAGCCGAACGTCGTCCTCCTGACAGGCTTTCATGTCCATCATCAGACAAGTGTGCAGATCTCCGAGAGCAGTTGCCTGAGCAAACGACTCGTAAAGCATCATCTTACCATTTGCTGCTTTACTGTTGGATCACACAGATGTTCAAAGTGTTAACGTTCACATGTTTAACAGCATGTTAAATAAGAAAGTTTATCAGCTCTGACATTACACCTTGCTTTCAGATAGTACAGTAAGTGGTATCCAATCTTTGGCTGCTTCTGGTAAAGTTCTGCCAACATGTCAAGCAGCACTGAGAACCCACTGTTGTCTTCTTGCATGGTTACTAAGTTCCTGAAGATTAGACAAAAAGGTTTGCACACCGACTCCTCCAGTAACCTGCAGAGAGACAGACCAGTAATCACTGAGACGAACGGGTCAAAAGAAAGAAAGTCCATTTTCAGAAAGAGAAGACAGTCTTACTCTTCAGTAATTTCCTCTGGAAGGACGTCCCCTCTGAAATGATCTTTAAATAATTCAGCCAAACAGGACGACAGAGCCGACATTTGCTCTGAATCAAAGTCCTCCTGCAGTAAAGAAGAGTAAAGTAGTAAACATTGCAGATATGACCGTTAGAAGTGAAAACGGAACACATGGCTCAGATGCAACATAGCTCATAAATATAGTTTCTCGTCTGAGATTTAGTTGTCAAAATGTTGAAAGTTCAAGTATAAATGTTTGTAATTAGTTGTGGGGACACCCGTTTTATTTGTTTACAAATGGAAACATAGGAGAAAAAAAATAAACTTACCTCCAGTATCAGATCCACGATCTCCTGCATTAATTCACACTGTGTCTCTGTGTCACTGTGGGAGGACACGTTGTTAGAAAACCAAGCAACAGAAAAAAAATAAGACAAATCTTCTTCACTGTGACAAATGGCTTTATTTTATCTGGGGAACTCAAGGGAAATTGTTGCGTCTTACCTGGTTTTCTGAAGCTGCTGCACCTTCTCCTTCATGGTGTCATCTAATTGGTCAAGCCAGGGTGTGATGTCAGCAGGCTCCTCCATAACTGCCTCTTTGATTGGATGAAACCTGAACTCCCTCTTCTTTCCTGTACAGTGAACAGTAACAGGGGCTGTGATGTACTGTACTCTAATTAGTTTATATTAAGAGATTAATAAAGATTTGAGGATGTTTGCCTGAATTAGTATCCGTAAACTGGTTTGGACTAGTTTAAACCAATTCAGATCAGAATAATTTGATATATTAAAGCTACTTTATTAATGTTTGACCATCTTGAAATGGTTATGTCATAATCTAATTTCACCTTTGTTGTTTACTTCCTCCTCGTCATCACTGAAAGCAGCTTCTGTGTTGTCATAGCAACCTTCCTCTTTGTCCAGCACATGGTTGTCCATCTCCAAGGAAACTGCCTCTTCCATTTTCACTGCTGAACATGGAAATGTTTTAATGTTTCATTTGCTTTTGTCTTTTGCTTATGGCAAAATGTGGTCGCAGCACGCTCGCTAAAGTTTTTTAGTAAATTCACTGCTCTTTATCGTGTGTTACATACATGCGTAATCTTTAGATAGATGTGTTTTCCAAGTATATGCGCATGTGTTACCTTCAGTGGGAGGAGATGGTGGGCTGCAGAACTCAGGGAATCTCTCTCTGAGCATTGATCGCAGCTCTCTGTCTAACTTTGGATTATCAAACAATGGAGCGAGGTGACTGAAAGACAGATTATCATTGATTAAAAATGCACAGACATATCCATCTATTGACATGTATGAAATAAATGTAGGGATGGATGCAGTTCTTACGCCAGCACTCTCTTCTCCATAATAAAGTTGAGTGAGTTGAACACACCCTGACGGACCTGAGACTCCAAAGGAGGGAAGAAGTGAGGGATGATCTGATGAGGGAAGGAGGGAACAAAAGAGACAGGAATAGATTAAACAAAACTAAAAAAAAAACAAAAAAAAAACATATGCTTGTTTGGAAACATTTATTTAAGCCTTTGTCAGCGTTTCAGTGTGCATGTTACCCTGCACATGAAGTCTAGTAATGTAGCTGTGATGGCAGGATGCGGTTTCATGGAGTGATGCATCACCAGGATGGCTGGTTCTGAAACAAAAACAACAACACAGGTGACTTTGTGTTCATTAAATTGACACTTAAATGGCAGGACCCCCGTAGCGGACTCCCGCAGATGGAGTGTGTATTCCTCATGGCTGCATTCACTTAACCGGGATGCACGTCGAGCCTATGTGGCGGTTATGGCAAAAAAACGCACGAGTATAAACTGGCTTTACACGTCACTGTTTGAAGTATCAGACCCATATTTAAAACCATGCTTTGGGTCTTGGGAACGCTTGTGTTAGTTTGTGTGTTTTACCTATGTTCATGATGCTGTCTTTCTCTGTGTTGAAGAAAAGCCAGTCATAGAAGAGGGCCAGCTTGGCATTGGAGGCAGCCACATTTGACTACAGAGATTGAAATGATTGATTAGTTACCAGCTTTAAATAAATGCAGCTGTCATATTGTCCATGGCCGTGTACTCTTACTGTGCAAGTCGTAAGCAGCCAGCCAATGATTGCCCAGCGTGGAAGGATATCAGAGCTCAGCACCTCGTTCGACGGATGTACCACCCCACATATATATCGGATCAGATCACACCGCAGTGACTGGCTCTCCGCTGTGGACAGGTACTGTCTCTGAAACCAGTCCTGATACCGCTTCTGCTGCCCAAAACGGACCTGAACATAACAGATAAAGTAACAATGTAGTCGCATGTGGAGAAACATACAACAGCCAGGTTATGGGTAATGACAAAGCTAGGGAAAATAAAGCAGCGATGGGTTTTTACCCGTGAGGTCATGAACAGAAGTTTGGTCTCCATGTCGGGTGTGAGTCGACAGGCCAGAAATTTCCTAGAAGTTCGTGCTGTTAGAAGCTGGAGGATCCCTAAAGCATGGACACAACACGGGATTACACACATGAGAAAGTTATTTAGGATCAAATATGATATAGTGACAAAGATCAAGATTCTAGGAAATTAACTCTGGCAACCTGTATAAACTCGAATTCCAATGACCTGATTATTTACTGGTAAATTTAAGATGATGGGTTTTGCAGTTTACCTGTGAACTGAGGACTAAGAACTTGTGGGTTGTGCAGCAAGTCTCTCCAGAGCAGCTCCATCTCTGGGATCCGAGCAACATTTTGAAGCAGACGAACCAGATCTCTGCCAATGATCAGGCACTCCATGAACTAAAGACACACAAAGAGATGGGGTTGCCAGTTAAACCACCGAGAGATAAATATAGCTGACAAAACTCAATTCCTCTTTCCGTGTTTTTCAACCTACCTTCTCTCTCAGCATGCTGATGCAGAAGTCAACTTCTTTCTGGCGTAGAGGCAACAGGTTTGGGGTTCCATGGTCAACAATCAGACGAAGGTAGGTGTAGACCGACATTGCTATTAGCATGCCACTCTTCAACACCCACTCCCTTTAGAGAACAGAATATTCAGCTAAAACATTCAGGTGATTAACTGCAAAAATATCTAAGAGCTACAATGTAAAAAGCTCTGTGAATCTGGAGGTGGTGAAAAAACAAGTTAAGACGCTGAACATTTACCGTGAAGCAAAGTAAAAGCAACAACACCTTTAAAAATACAGAAAAGGAGCTTACTTTTGCTCAAGCAAGATGTCCAGCACATTCTCGGCCAACCACAGGTTCTTTGCCGAGATGTCTCCACCTACGTACAGCAAGCAGCATCATTAAAATGGAGCTGATGGAATTAAAACGTTTGACACACGGATGTGAACAATATGAGTCTGACCTGCAATTTGTTTAAGAAGCGTCATGATGACACCATCAGCTCCAATTACTCCACTCTTCACCAGTTCTCTTACCAGCCACACAAGCTGCAGACAAAACACCACCAGTTAATAATCCCAACACACCCCACCTGTCTGCCCAGGCCTAGTTGCATTTATTTGCCTGTATACACACACATATTCTGCTATTTTTGTCCAGAACATTGATTACCTGTGTTCTAGGGATGTCCTGCAATTTCAGGAACTTCTCCATCAGTATCTGGTTGATCTTTACCAAAACTATGTTCATCCCATCTCTGTTTACTAGTGTCAGGTCTCTGTAAGACTTTTGAAACAAAGCACACAGTGATATTACGATAGTGTCACAATGCTGTCATGGCTTCCTGAAGATACTTGGATAACTTACTCTCTGGGCCTGAGGTGGCTCTGTGAGTACCAGAGTGAACAGACCCAGACACACTTCCTCATGCTGTTGCTGGCCTTTACACACCTGTGGGATAGTTAGACGTTATTGTAGTGTTATAAAACAACTATGTTTAAGTGCATAATTTATAGCTTTATATAAGTTATAGCAAATAAGAAATACACTATAAATAAAAGTACTAAACCAACACGATCAATGGAAATGAATGCTGAAATACTGAGACAACAATAATCAAAAACTTAAGAGGAAAAGAAGTTTTATTGAAAAAATATTCCTTAAATAATGGAATTGAGATATGTGGAAAGCATAAATTTGTGGTGTAGTTGTGTAGTTTGTTTCCCACAAGCAACAGCATTTGTCTTTAAAGTTTGTTGTTGTATTGATCCGTTTTCCTTACATTAGCAGTGAGTGCATCGTTAGCTTCTCTCTCCGACAGTCCGTTGGTCAACGCCTGGACAATTCCAACACACCGTTCCAATCTCTGCACACAAACACAATAACATGCATGACTGACCACAAAAACGACACAGAAAAAATAAACAAGACAAAAATATAAAAACAAAAACTCACAACAAAGAAAATAAAAAAATATTAAATGCCAAACTTAGCTCAACAAAATATATATATATATATATATATATATAACACAACCACAAAAGGAGTGAGAGCAATTACGAAGACAAGAACACAGGAAACTGCAAACACACCAGAACAGAATTACAAAGTATGAAAGTACATTATTTATGAACACAACATAAAGACAAATCATGGGAAACACAAGATAGACATGTCAGACACAATGACAAACATAAACATGAGACAAAGTAACTAATTAAACGGTAAGAGTGGTGGATTAGCTCTTTTATCAAACAATCACTCTGTAATCGCAACAAAGTAGTGTTATCACATGAAATCTAGTTTCATTAAATACAACAAAAGTAATTAACTGTCAGTATGGGTAGTTCTGAACTGACATACAGCGCATGCGCAACTGTCATAGGTTACATCCATATGTTTACGTAGAATTAGCATGCTAGGCTAACAATTCATAAGATTTGAAACAACATATCAACAATGCAGCAACTCCGAGAACAAAAACACCATGGACAGTTGTCACAAATAAACAACATTGAGTCTCATACCTCCAACAACGTTTACACGCACCTCACAGCATTGCTCTTAAGATATTATGCTACTAGCCCTTTGCTAGCCATGCTAACTAGCCTATTAGCAGTCTGCACTTGGATAAAATGGTTCCATCATGTCTTTGTACGCGTTGCATGTCTACAAATAAAATTGTTCATATCTGCTAATAAAACTCCACTCAGTCCCGGGTCATCCCGGAGATTATCTGCCATCCAGGCCTCAAAAACTGATCGCCTACCTCTTCTAATTCGTCTTTGGCGTCCAGCTGGGTGGACACTAGGAACCGGCCCTGTGGCTTCGCTTTCGCCGGTGCAGGCTCCATCTGCTCCCGCCGCGCCTCGCCGGGCCCCGCGGAGCTGTGAAGTGCAGGGACTGCCGTTGCAGGGGGGTTATGGGTGTGTGCGTGTCTCGATATAATGAATAGTTCCGGGCTGCGGTAAGGGTCGGAAACTTGCTGTGAGTTATTTAAGTCTCTCAATATGTGTTTTAAAAACTTATTTAGGGACAACTAGGTCTGTGAACCCTACTCTGTGACACCGTCCTACCACAGTAACATAACGGACATCCGCACCGATCAGTGGAGGGACTGGGTGGGATCCGTACTACTCATTGACCAATGAAATGGCTCAGAGATTTGAGTGACGTTAGCACTAGCGAATAAACAAAGAGGAAATCAGAACCTATTCCTGGCATGCTGTTGTGACCACCTGCATGGACGCTTCACCTTGTTTACAAAGAACTTGCTCATTGGCATAACTAAATATTGCGTTATGTTACTAACAATCAGCCTGATTTCCTAAATGTATGTTAATAATTGTCTCATATTAATTGCTGTAACTATACAACTGGAGATGTTCCTGCTATACTTTATATGAAATTATTAATAATTAAGCTTCAAGCATACTTTAAGTGATTTGGCAGATAAGAAAACAAGATAAGTAATAAATATTGATGCCCTGTCTCATTGGAATTAGAAATACTTATTAGTAATTAATTATTACGAAATGATGGGCAGGAAGTATTATGTTGAAATTAAAAGAATATTCTGTCATGTTGTTTTTTTGCCAACAGATTACCTTTAATATTAAGTTAAATCTTATATGTTAAATTCTGCTCAAATTTGGCATCTTATTTATTGTTTGTGTTACATACTTTTAGACCGGTACCATTTTGCAGTCAAACAGCTTGAATCATGAGGTATTCCCAAGTATTAAAGGTAAAAAAAAAATACAGAAGAAAAAGCCCATTTTATTTTTGTATTTACATAACTTTCTCTCAAGAATATTTATTTTACAGTGAAACATTCGCCTGTCAGTATCTATTTCTGTATGGTTTCATTCTATAGAAACCAGTTCATTTCAATCAGTCACAGAACTGGAAGTTTCAGTGAAGCCGCAGGTAGAGAAGAACAGGCTTAAAACAAGCATGTTTTCCCGTTCACATGTTTTCCACCAGTTGAAGTTGATCCCACACAAGTCCTCTGTCAGTCTCTGTCAGCTTCTGTCCTTCCTTTATCCGTTTTTGTTATTCTCTCCAAGCAGCCAGTATGTCCTCATGCAACCCTTCCCCTTCACCTCGATCTCTCCTCTGAGTTGTAGCTGGAAGCAAGTGAACTCCTGCAGGACCTGACGAGTTGCTTCAGACACATGAATCTTCAAGGCTGAGGAAAAATAAGTGTGGAAAACAAATGGCATTAGGCACATTAGTTATTATAGCACACATGACTTTGCTCTTATTGACTTATCTCATTTCCCAGTTTGCACATCTTCAACCGCTCTCATCTACCCATTGTTGCCTTACAGCCCACTGATGTGATTAATAATATTCTATCAGATGTGAACCAACCCGTAACAGGGAGTATCTTAGTCGGTTAAGGAGTCAAACGGATTATAGAGCTCCTGGTACCCACAACAGCTCAGACTGTTGTGTGTGTAGGTATGGGAGTATGACTTGTTTAGATAGCTGATGCAGATAAAGTTAGATAAGAGAAACGCTCTTTTCAGGTGGTCAAACAGTAGATGTGTTGCCTTATTTTGGACTATATGTTGAATTGTATGATTTGTGTCTAGAATTGTTTAGCATACTAAGTCAGATACAACTTAGCTTTTGTAATGGTATAAAGTGCAAAGTGATTTGACTGAGAGATTAAAGCAATGTAGTCCAAGAAGGACAATTGGCCAACAGTTATGACTCCAAATTGTCTTGAAACCTATGTTGGAAGATAGTCAAAGATTGATTTCTCTGTTGAGACTGTGTTAGTGTTCTACAACAGTTCTATAAATATGACAAAATTTGTGCTGATTCACTCATTTCTGATGTTTTACTGGTGTTGAAGCATTTTCTTCGTATTCTTCCTTGAATACATTTCTTAACCTTTGTTTTTAATACAGTCTGAGATGGGAATGTCATGTATGAAAGAGCTGTTTTCACCTGTAGAGATGTGTTTCATAGAGACTGAATGAAATAAAAAACATTCTTACTAGAACTATATTTTTCTCTTTGATTAGCAGCAAAATGCATTTTAGACCTTACTGCCACTATCACATGATTAAACACAGCCTAGTTACGCTGGTCCAAACTAGTTTGTTCATTCATGATGCATACCTGTTTATCATCAGAGGAGCGGCAGGGCGCACCCTGAACACATTCACCACACGGCCAACAAAGATAAATGCTACAAATAAAGGCATTTATGCCTGCACAGTTAATAAGAACTAACTAAACTAACATGCATGTGTCTGGGGAAAATGGACCACTGTGAAAGAACCCACACTGGCATGAATACGACATGCAAACTCCTCACGACGGCCACTTTTTAAATCCACATCCTTCTTCTTTTGGATTCTGCAGTACAAAACACTGGAACCCGAGTCTGATTTTCTTTATCTGGTTTGTGGAAGTTTGCTCTAACTTCAGCTGACTATTGTAGCAGCGGCAAGGCTTTTGTATCTGGTGTGGACCCATGAACGTGCAGTAAGAAATGTCCAATTTTTAAAACTTGAGGTCTTTATTTTTATCCATTTAACTAAATATATTATTAAAAAAGCATCACCGTCTTTTTAGAGATATTTACTATTTATCATCATGTGATATGTCAAAATTCATATTGTGTCCATTAAGGGACAGAAGACAAAAAATATGATTGTGTTGCACAGAATATTGAGCAAAGTTTTTAACTATAAAGTGATGCAAAATGTCTGGGAAAGTAAATGTATCGTATATGTCACGGTAGGCACAGAGGAAGTTGATAAGTTTAAAAGCTCCTGCAAGGATACAAATCTTACCCTCTCCTGTTGATTCCATACGTGACGCAGTGTTGACTGTATCTCCAAACAAACAGTACCTGGGCATCTTTAAACCGACCACACCAGTGCACACCGGACCTGAACAACAACACTGTCAGTTTGTTCACTGGCATTGTGTGGTAATCTGTATTGTAGGAGTGTGGTGGTGTTTTGTTGTACCACTATGGATGCCAATGCGGAGCCTCAGTTGCTGGTTAGGTCGATGTCGAATTTTAAAACTCTTGACGGCATCCAGCAAGGCGAGAGACATCCGGGCAACCTCCCGACCATGGAGTTTACCATTCCTGACTGGCAGACCTGAAACTACCATGTAGGCATCTCCGATGGTCTCCACCTGAGAAGGGGACACATGCAGGCCTATAAACTGATCTGATTCATTCGGGCTCTCCACAGATTAAAAATGGGGGGGGGTTTGTAAGTATTTTGGAAAGCTTTTACCTTGTAAACATCAAAATTGTCGATGATGGCATCAAAGCAGGTGTAGAGATCATTTAATAAAGTCACAACCTAGAGTTGACAAAAGCAACACAGTTATGTCAACACTTGGGAAAAGTCATAATCTTTGCTGCAATGAGTCGCACCGCTAGATGCAGGTTGTGGCCGACATGAGATGAACATTTGCAGTGGAGTGAGGTTTTACCAACCTGCAACGGTGTGCTCTCTGCAGAAAGAGCAGTAAAGCCAACAATATCACTGAAGTAGATGGTAACTGAGTCAAACGCTTCAGCTTGAACGGTTTCACCTCTTTTTAGCTGCTCGGCTACAGAACTGAAAGAAACAGAGCCATGACACCTCTGCAAACCAAATTACTTTGTGTTATAATATTGTTACTGTAACAGCATGTAGGACGACGGTAGTACTACTGAGATGATTTTAGCATAGTTACTGAGGCAGTATCTGGTACAGCAGGGCCTCTGCCTTGCGTTTCTCCTCATTGTAAGCTTGAGTTCTTTCTTCCACCAGCTCTTCCAGGTTGTTGGCATACTGCTCCATACGGGACAGAAGGTTGTCCAAGATGTTGGGCCCATAACCTCTAAACAATAAAAGACAAGAGTACAGACAGATAAAATGACACACAGGTGGGAAAGACATATGAAACGTTCATCTTGAAGTGTCCTACAGAGCATATTTGCTGATGGATGAATCTCTAACAGACATGAGGAAACAAGTTTCTTGGTAAGATAGAAAAACTCCCTCTTATACAGAGCAACTTATTCAGCAGTTTTTAAACTTTATTCATTTGGTGATGGATCAAAAATGCAATATCATAAATTAAATCCATATTTATTTTTTAAAAGAAAAACAAACACTTGAAAAAGCACTTTTTAATCAGATACAGAAGGCCTTTAGAGAAAATAAATAACATAAATTTGGGCCCATTGAGGCTTGCTATAGTGTTTTTTGCACCTGTGCTGCTTCCTCAGCAGTATCTTAATGGTGTTGAAGTCAGGGCGTTCACTCGGTTCTTCGCTCCAGCAGCGCTGCATCAGGATCCCAAGCTCCTCACTGTGACTGTGGAAGCAGAGGGAGGGACGGAGGGGGGGTACACCACCCTGAATCACTCCCTGGATGATTTCTGAGACATTGGGCACATGGAAAATCATGTTCAAAACGTATGTCAGTATTTTATAAAAAGTGGATTTGTCTGGTTAAGTACAGCGTTTTGTTGTTATTGGAGCTTTTTACTGTCTTGTTGTATGTTGAAGTAGGCTGCACTCATATGGGCCTGATAAGATGCAACTTCACTGTACAGCCTGAGTATAAGCATTTGAGTTGAGATCATTTGACCAATCTACAATCAAGCCCCTGATCCAGGTTAAAAGGTCTGATATAAGGTACTTAAGCTTTGACAGAAAACTAATTTTAGGTCCTGACAGTAGTTCTGGTAATTATTCAAAGTTCTACTTGCTTTATTTTCCACTCAGATGCAGATGGTGTTGCGTATCAGCATTATTCTTCCTCCCTGACATTAGTAAAACTATCCATCTAGTTTTATTCATTAATGGTAATGTCAATGTCTTTAAAGTGTTGGAGGATTTGAACATCTGACAGTCTCTCATTCCTGTGTGAAATTTCATCTACTTGTTTTTTATATCTTCATGTGTAAGTATTGGTGACAGAACATTTATGATGGATCTGTATAATTATTCTCGTCTTTCAGGAGAGCATGTTTGTTTGTTTTTTCTCTTTACTAATGTTTTTAATCTTTATTTGAGGCTGTTTGAGTTTCACATCTACATTGTGTTATTACTATACTGCATATTATCTCTCTATACTTTAATGGAATATTTATTTTGATCAATCATAACATCTTACTGGATGACTACTTACTTTTACAGTATATTGATAGATGTTTCTAAAGAGGTAAATCCAGGTTCTGTGAGTCTGTGGTAATGATTTGATGATCAACATGCTGACAGCAGGATTTATTTAGTGCTGACCGAAGCCACAGATCAGGTTATTCAGGGTAAAGTGATACATCTCTTTATTGTGATGCTGCAGTCTTAGTTCACAGTTAAGGTCTAGCCTAATTTCTGCTCTGTAAAAATGATGATCTTATCTGCTAATGAAGTGGCATCTCATTTGCATGACTAGTTTTAAGTTTAATTCTGATACATGACTCCTGGAATTCCCCACATTGTCCACTAGAGGGCGCCAGTCACCCACCTATGACGTTTGATGTGTGCGTGAACATTTAACTTGTGTTGTTTGTATCTCTCTGATATTGATTCTACAAAATTCTTGATTATATCAGTCATGCTGGTAACCTTGTTCAGTATTTCCCTTCAGAGGCTGCTGGGAAATGTTCTGACACATGCTAAATGCTAATTTAACTGCCAAATTAATTTAATGAAGTGTCAATAAAATAACTCAAACAATTAAGGTACATTTCAAGGATACAAAAAACTTAAAATAAGCTTTTACAACATGACAAACCTGATAAATAAAATTAATCAAGAAATCTTAAAAGTGAATATCAACAGTGAAGGACTGTGAAATTAGCATGATCCACAGAGTCGCAGTAGCGGCTAATTGCAATGTCTGCTGTTGTTAAAGTTACATTTTTTTCCTTCAGACTTTCAGTTTAAATGTGAAACATGCAGTGTTCGCTGATGACTCCTGAAAGAATCACAGATATGTTAATGTGTCTGCTGACAGGGATGTGTTATCCAGCTGCTGCACAGGAATGTAAACAAACCAACCTTGTCATCACACTTGTGTTTCAATACTGATAGACTTTTGATAAGAGAGATCGTGTTCACGTCCTGTCATCCCCACTGACCTTTAGGAGTGAGGGAGTGTGTGTCGAGGTAGAAGACTCCTCTGAGCAGAGCAACTTCTTGCAATATTATACCAAAGCTATAGACGTCCCCTTTCTGGGTCCCACAGAGAGGAGGACATTCTGTCCTCAGCAGCTCTGGTGCTGTCCACAGCTTACCTGCAGGGTAATCTATAATTAGAAACTAACAGTAAATTAATAACTGTCTAAAAAGTATGATACAGTTCCATTTAAATATGTCAGTTTATTAGCAGAAAGATTATCATACATGCATAGAAGGCATGTGTATCCTCAGGCGAAGGGTTGGTACGGAGACTCTGCAGTCCATAATCTGTGATCTTCAGGACGAAGCGGCTGTCCACCACACAGTTGGATGACTTCAGGTTACCATGGGAGACGATGACACTGTTGTGGAGAAATGCCATACCCTGAAAGACAATCACAAACAGACAAATATACTCAGAAGGTACAAAAATGGTTAACAATCTCAATGAACAAGGCGTCATTTAAAATAGATTGGATGGAAATCTGGACAGCAACAGAGCCTGTTTTGCATAATCTGTAGGATCAAATTCACTGTTTAATATCTGGTTGTTTGGCATCCTGATTGGTTCTTTTTGTGGTTGAGTTGTTTCATTGTTAAGCGAGCATCAGATGTAGTCAATATAACAAAAATAATAACAGACACAACATGATTAAAAAACAAAACCTACAGCAAACATGAAACAAACTCAGTCAGCAAATATTATTAATAGACTCCACCAACAGGGTTCGATTGATAAGTGCCGTTTGTGGTTGTCCACCAAAAAACAGCCTTAAGCCTGCGAGAGAAGTCATTACCTTGACAATATCATTGATGAGAGAGTATCTGAACATCCAGTCCAAGGTGATGCTGTCGCTCTCCATCAGGTCCTGAAGGATAAGCACACACAAGTTGGTCTAACTGTAAAAGGGAAGACCCTCACTGATACGGAGCATTTGATTACCATTTATTCATATATCTGTTTGTTGTTTATTATTTTTGTTACTTATAAGAATATAGAGAGTGCACACTGATAAAAACTGCAAATGTACATAAAAAGTTTTATCAGTTGAGCAATTTCCTTCCTTCCTTGGCAGGTAGATGTTATTGAAAACAATCATTTAGATAATAACATAATGTACATTTTATCCCCATTATTGCACTATCTTTATTAAAAATGCATTACAGTGAATAAAATAAAGGCTAAAGTCATAAGATTGTAGTGTGTTACTAATACTGTTACACAAGCTTAAACATTTGATTGGACCCGTCAGAGAAGGGCATAAATCTCAGCTTAAACTGATTCCACCCTGAAACTTCTAACCTAAACATTTCTTCCCCATAAGGATATTTC
>JBAMHX010000019.1:19052272-19063339 GCA_037177515.1 Pseudomugil tenellus
GGCTAAAGTCATAAGATTGTAGTGTGTTACTAATACTGTTACACAAGCTTAAACATTTGATTGGACCCGTCAGAGAAAACACTCGAAAAAGACAGAATTAAACTTTCTCTGATTGAAAAAACAGGGCATAAATCTCAGCTTAAACTGATTCCACCCTGAAACTTCTAACCTAAACATTTCTTCCCCATAAGGATATTTCTGAAATATGAGGACATTTCTGCTAAATCTGCACATTTGTGCTCTATAAGGACATATCTGCACTGTTAGGACAAAACAAGGAAACGTCTGCTCTGACAGCTGTTCATCCATAGCACAGAAAACACCTTCCTCCTCTCGGGGCAGAAAATAACTCATACAGCTCTTAAATCCAGCGGTCATCTGGCAACAACCCTACACAGCCCACACCAGCCCACTGCAGGCTGACATATCTTCTCATGTTGCTAGGTTACCGTGCCAGGAAGTTGCTAGGTTACAGTACTGACAGATAACGATAACAAAAAAAATGGAAAAAGATCTGATGTATGAAGAAGAGTTGGAGGGGATCTGGAATAAACCTGATGGTTAAATAAAGCTGATGGTTCATTTTTGAGCACACAAATAAAAAACATTTTAAAAGGATATTATGAATATGAATATATTATAAAAGGATATGAATATCTATACTGGATAAAGAGATATCGATATTTGATAGTGGGATTAATAGAGGTGCTAAGAATCATCAGAACAGAATTGTAGAATATTAATCTAACATTATTAAAGGTTGATAAAGTTGCATAGATGATAAACAATTCAACATTCATTGTTAATATAGATAAACCTGATAGAAACCTGTTGGTTAAATTAGTGGTGTTGGTTTTGAAAAGCTCTATATTGATGGTTGATGAAGGGGTATTCACATTTGATAAAGTCAGATTCATTCTTTTATACAACAGTATTAATAACTTATTAAATACAGCTGATGGCGCATGAACTGATACTGATGGGCAGGTATTGACAGTGACTAGAAGGGCACTGATAGTTAATGTTTGGTACACCGAGTTCCTACGGCCAGAGTTGCGTGTGATGTACCTGAAGGCTTCCCCTGGGGCAATACTCTGTGATGATACACATGTTTGGTGGGTCAATGCAGGCTCCAATGAAGCGAGTCAGGTGTTCATTATGAACATCTCGCATCTGGAAAACACACAGAAGCTGCAGTTTCAAACACACCAAAACCCCCTGCACACATGTTAAGCAGTAACCCACAAACTACATTTAGTTGTCAATAAGATAAGAAAAAGACAAAATGCCTCTTGATGGTTCTTACATGTTTCAGTTCAAACAGAACCTTCCTCGTCAGTTCAATCCGTTTCTTGTTGATGTACTTTAGGGCTACAAGATTTCCCTGGTAGAATTGGAAAGGTTATTTCTTTACGCATAATAATGCTTTGTCATCGTCTCTTCAGAAAACATGCAATACAACTTTTAAAGAGTGCATCAGGTGGTGTAAGTCTGTTACAGACCTTGTAATACCCAGTTTTGGTGTAAATCTGAAGGTTTCCCTCCATTGTCATCAGAGAACCATAATTAGATCCTTTCTGTAGAGAAGCAAAAGGCCATTTCAGTTTCAGCCGCTTGGACAGGTTTTTATTTTGAATCCAAATGTTTATTGTTTTAAATAGCCGGAGAATATCTGAACTCCAATCATAGTGAAATTCCTCTGCACTTAAAATAAATAAAGCCCAAAAGCAAGAGAAAATGGGGCGAAAAAGGAAATTATATGCCTCTTAAGTGTACTGTGGCTCATTTGTCATTGCAGACAATATAACTACAAGATACTACATCTTTATTGACATATATTCACAAAGCAAAAACGTTAAACAACTAACCAATATTATCATGTTTTTTTATTTTAAAGGGTCCCAGTTTCTGTGAAAGTAGACATTAGTTTATGAGCTTAACACAGAAGAAGATCTCCAGCTAAAAGACATTTTCCAGCTAAAATTTCCAGTATTTTTTTTTTATAAAAGATGTCCTGTAAAGTACAGAGCCTACAAGCCATATAACAGAAACACATTGGCTCGTATGTCATTATTGAGGCTGTGATTTAACAAACCAAGGAGGCAGAAAGCGCTGCACGGTGCAGTAATGCAACACGTTCAAATATTGGTTTTTCTATGATGCGAGATCAAAATTAGTTCCATTGCTAAAACAAACAACTCGGGCATTTTTCTCACTTTCTGATTGGGTAACCATAACTTTGGTATGCTTATCAAATCATCATGGTTTCAACTGAAATACATTCTTTTAACGATGCATTGGTCTCCAACCATTTTATTCTCCACGTGCAGTTCCACTCCTGACTTACACACAATTACATGCCGGAAGAAAAATAGGATGTATGTGTACATATTGGGGGAAGATTAAATTTTCTGCTAATACTCACATAGAAAATGTGACTAAGAATCACACATTTTATTCTCTATATTTAATTTAACGTCTTACATTAACTTGACTTTAAAGTTGTAAAATTTTAAGATACTACAATAAAAATCTAAAAAAAAACCACAAAGTATATAAGCAATAGATCATGCAAACATACATTGAAACTTTGTCTTGAGGGAGAATACTTATGTTACCAAAGACAGGGTGAGTCTGCTGCATGTTCTCTTCAAAACTTTTTCCAAGTTGCTCATCTGGATGGCGTCCCAGGAAACTCTCCATAGCTGAGCTGCCAGCTCACTCTCTAGCTTCAACTTCCTATTTAACAAACAGGAGGACAGGTAGGTGTGTGTGTGTGTGTGTGTGTTGGTAGAGTTGGTGCATAGGTGTGTTAAAAATAAATGAGTAAGAAGAAAACAGTGAGAGATGTGAATGAAAAACAAGGAAGTGTTAAGTGGGTTTATCAGCGAGACAAAAACAGAAACAGTGGATATTAAAGAGTGTGTGATAAACATAACTTCTGTGCATCAAACTACAGAGACGACTGAGCTGAATGAAAGAGATGCATTAAAGGATTTTTTAATTTGATGATTCTCCTTCCTTGTGCTGTTTTCATGAACATCTTGAAAATCCTTTTAAACCTGAACAAATGACTCTTTGATTAATCGTTTTTATCAATACACATGTATTTGCTTTCAAAAAGAACTCACAAACATCTTAAGTTTTTGCTACACAGATAAGTTTACTCACACTTAAAAGGACAATTTTAAGATATTACAACAGAGAATTTCATGTTATTGTGCCTTTAGCAGAATGATTCACTCGACCCGACTTTGAGTGATTCACTATTTTAATCAATTGTGCAGATTTATTTATAGAAAAATTACAACACACAGATTATAAACAGTAAGGAACATAGAATTCATAGTCTAATATACTAATAAACTAATATCAAGGTTATACAACTATGATGATCTTCATCAGTGCATGTGCAAACAGGGCAGAAGATGTTTGTGTCACAACAACGTTTAATCACTTTTCATGCATCTGCAGTGCGGTTTGTGACTAAGCATGGTGTGCAAAGCTTCTAGAAAAGTGAGGGTACTTTTAAAAGGTCATAAATGTCTGTTTTTGTGCAGGAAAAATGTAAAAGTCACATCTCTGTTTCTGAATATCTCTTTTAAATTGTAATTCTCCATCCACTCGTTCTGGGCCTCGATGTGATCTCTCTATTATTACAGAAAGAAGAAATGGAAGCGAATGTGTAGACATAAGGAAGGGAAGGAAGACAGGAGAGAAAAACAAACATAAAATGGAGAAAGAGAGAAAGAGAGGGAGAAAGAGGTGATGTGAGAGCCTGAACCACCAGAAATCAGGGAGTGCGCTTGTGCTTTGTGAGGGCTGATTTAAGTTTAAGACTGCGGAGGTGGACATTTACGTGAGTGAGGTGAGGACAATCTGGGCCTCACACATTACTACAGGTCGTCAAAGAGCTTTGGGTGTAGGTTTACAAAAATGAGTGTGATCATTCTGTATGTGTGTCTCACCTGTAGATAAAGATGGTGATGGTTACAATGATGACAAAGACAAAGCAGATCACCATGGCAACCATCTGATGCATAGTAACTGTACCTGTGTGGGCAAGAAGCAAAAGAAGTTTAGATCAGGATGGCAGGGACTGTTTACTTTAAATGTGCGTACAGCCTCTTATACATAGCAAGACATTTTCAATTGTCTGTTTTGAACGGGAAAAGCCTCATGATCATCAAATGTGACTTTTCGTGGTTTCATTTAACTGAGCTTTAGTGGTACCAAATGTTATTTATGTATCACAATGCCTACAGCCACCAAGCCTGAGGGGTTCCTTTCATTCCTTTTTAGGTTTTATGAGGCCATAATGACAAAAAGAACATATTTACGTTTAATATAATATGTGGAATCAGATCATGGATGGTTGAAATACCATTTTCATGATCTAGAAATGCTCTCATGTGTCTATGAAGATATTTGTAACAAGTAAATGTGTCCATAAACCAGCTACAGGAGTGATGTCTGCAGTTCTTTTGGTAGTAAGCATGAATCTATGATTGTCTGTAGGTGTTTTTATGATCTGTCTTTGTAGTTTGCTTCTGCAGCTGAAGCGGTATATGTAGTTTGTACATGTATTTGTGTATGTATTTGCGTATCGTATGCATGTAGTCCAAAAATATATCTGTGCAAAGTAAATATGTGTGTATTATATGTCTTTAGCCTTTAGTTGTGTCTGGGGTTAGTAAATGTGTCAAACATGTATGTAGTCTCTACATGTGTCTCCAGGGGTGTGATGACATGTGTCTATTGTTCATACATGTACTGTGGTCAGTAGCCGTGTGCGTCTTTGTATGTTTGCACAGTGTGTCTGCAAGTGTTTCTTCGTGTTTTTATCTTTAGCTGATCTTTTGCCTGTGTTTGCAGTCTGTAGTTGCATCTCGAGCTATATAGTTATGTCTGTGGATCGCATTCGTACGCGTGAGGCAGACTTGGTTGTCGTTTTTGAAGCCACACTTGGGGACATCTGGAGGTGGAGAGCCTCCAGGCCACTGGAAGTTCAGACCTTTCTGCATGACCAGCCGCTTTAAACTGCTGTTATAGACACACACCACCTGAAAGCAAACACAGCAACACACACTTGAAGTTAGCATCCCAAAACAACATCCTCATCCTGTGCTTTATGTGCCACTTTGTATGATTGTTTCCCTTCCGCCTACACAAACAGAGCAGCGCAACTGAAAATATTCAACCAGTTAACCACCTACTAAAAGCTTAAGGTCATCTCTCAGAGGTTGTATCATAGTGATGACATCACGATGAAAGGATTTTACCTGAAACTCTCCAGATTCAAGATCAGTCATGTCCCACACAGAAAAGTCCATCTCTCTGTCTCCAGACTCGTCCATCTCCACCATTCCCATCACTCCTACAGAAACACCACATGTTAGTTGCCACGTTTTGAATTATAAACGTAAAATATTTCTCTTTCACATATTATTTTATCTGTATTAAAAGTGCTTCTTATATTTATTTTAAATGACTCATAGAGTGAATGAATGTTATTTTTGGCTTTGTTGATTTAAGTCGAACTAACTGACAAAAACCAGGACTGAAACTAAAATATGGAGAAGGTGGGGGTGATGTGTCTGTGTTTGTGTGTGCGTGGGTGGGGGTCACGTTTCAGTTATGAGGGTGGGAGCAAAATACAACTTGAAAAAACATTCAAAGCTACAGAATTTGATTTTGATGAGATGATGAGATGCTTTCACTGTCAATGTTTGACCCATTATTATTACAGATTGAATATTAAATAATCCACTTAATGGCACACACATCCTTGTGTGCCACATACTCATATTTCTCCATGATTGTTTATTTAGGTATGCCCTGTGCTTATATTTACACAGAAAATCCCAAATAATATGGCTTTTGTAATCAAAAACGATTTTAACACAATTTCTTGCTGTTGATCATCAACACTTTAGCAGTTTTTTGTTTGGTTGCTCTGCTGCTTCATCTTTTTAAAATTTGCATATTCTGTGCCGTGTCCAGCCAGCCAAAGTCTGGGAGCCAATTAAATCACACAAATCTCTTCCTGCCTGTATGTGGAAAATAACTGCGAGCCCGATAAGCTGCAGGAGAGAAAGTCTAAATAAGGACTCAACCGCAGCACCAGGCTTTCTTCCCACAAATACTAAAAAAATAAATCAATACTGAGCTTTGTATCACAGCAGAGTTCATTTAAAAAAATCAATTGATTGGTTTTACCATTATTCTCAAAACAACAAAACAAAAATCTGTTATGGGATATTCTGACAATAAAATTAATTTGACTTTACAAACATAGAAGTAGTGTTTTAAATGTATTGCACACATTCGTTAATTAGTTAATCAATTTGCTTGCTGCTGTTTTCCCACCAATTAGTAGCAATGTTGCACATAATTGTTGCTCATTATTATTGGACACCTGTGAAACCTAAATGAATTGACACAGTAACTTCGGTCATGCATTTGTGATAACTGTAGCCTGATTATTATGACAAACATCATCATGTCACTGCTCTGTTATTCAGATTATACAGATGAAGTTCCTTCAGTGTTTATGAGGGAGCTTTGTAGAAGCTGCAGTAATTCTATTAAGTTATTGAGCCTCAATTAGGTTTTGGGACTTTTGTCCAAGAATTTAAATCACACAGTGTTTCTTTTGTTGCTTCAAAGACAGTAGTCTACAAACTGAGCCATGTGTTACACTACTATGAATTCAAGTGCAAAAACCTTTGATTGTCATTCTAAAAACTTGAATAACAGATTTATACAAAGATCATATTATGATCCAGTTCTTATTTTAAATTGTCGAATTAATGAACAGTAAGGTTGTAGCTTTACTCTCACTCAGTTTGCAGTGTTGCTTTCATCAAAACCTTCTGATTTAATAGAAAACATCTGAACTGAACTTCTGTATTGCCATGTGTGATTTTAAGGACTACACAGCCCGTTTGAATAGCGATCCTGCAGAGTATTATAAACTTTGTTTTACTGCTTACTTTGTTGATAGAAACATCTGCAGTAACACTTTTTAGCAAAGTTGACTCCTAGGCTGTGATATATGTATATATTACATTAACTGAGGAAAGAAAAAGATTAACTGATTAAAGAAGTGAAGTTTGATTTGTTGTAGACATTAAATAATGCTTCAGACTGGATATTCCTTGCTGAATGATTCAGTATCACTGCAACACTATAAAGCAATGTTTCATAAACATAAACAACAGCTTAAAGTGACCAATGCATTAAAAAATCATGTTATCAAGCAGCTTGTGAGACACATCGGTTTATCTAGCTACAATTTAGCTGAGAAATACATCAAAATAGAAAACTGGTGAGAAAGAAATACCCAGCAGGTCAGAATCAATCACTAACCACAACACTGAAATAGAATAAAAACACTTAGTTCAACTGCTTCATTTCATCTGATGTAATGGTGTCACAAAATGCAGATAGGAGTCGGGAAGTTAATGCGACCCTCCAGAATCCTGTTTCCCTCTATTGACTCATAATCAAAATGCCTAAATCATGTGCTTTATATGTTTATTATATCCCACAATGCAGAATGTCTGGGATGTTATGATTTCACCCCGACCGCTGCTGGATATCCGACGTGTGAGCGTGATAACTTAAACAATTTCTACAATTGGATTTTGATACTCAGAGTGTTTAGGTTCCCAAGAGAACAACTTGGGTCACATTTCACTATTTATTTCCCCACCAAGTGGCGTTATATGCACAAAAAAATCTGGTTTTTGAATATCATTTTGATATTCAGTATGCCTGTTTTGGTTCGGGGACTTATAGAATTTCACGATATTAGGAATATTGGTTTCCCCACCAGGTGGCACTTTATGCACAACAAATCTGAATTTCCGACAGTATAGGCCTTGTTGCAACTGCACTCATTGGGAGAGAGGAGCGAGAACAAACAAGTGACTACTTCCTTTAAGTAATGTACAGATTATTTTAACAAGAAGTGCCATATTAATACAAATGTACCAGGAATGTGGATATACATAGGAAAAATAATTTATTTACAAGACGATTTAAGCACGTAGAAAAAAAAAAACAGTAGTTCACTTGTAGTTAGCATTAGCATAGCACAATGATTATAAGCTAATTAATTTGAATAACAAAAACAAGGCAACAGCAATTTAAAGCTTCTTTGGATCCTAAATGGCTGACCCAACCTGAAATAAAATAACTGTGGGCTTCTAACTTTCCAAAGGCTTACATTTGGCTCGCAGTATAAAATGAGAAGTGCAGAATGATGCTGGCTAAATCCTCCACATTATATGAAAACTGATTTATTCAAACTATTTGGTTAAGATCCTAAATTTCCACGTATGTTTTTGCTACATTGCATTCACGCCAGCCTATTCAATCCCTAAGCACACTCGCTGTCATCAATTGCACTGTTTTGAAGTGGACCAAAACTCTTCCTGCCTGCCCCCCCTATCATCAGTCTTCCAATTAACCTGAATAAAACCCAGCAAAAGAGCAACAAATAATTAAATATTTTTAACTTAAATTTCAGAGCGCCCCCTTCTGTAATACAAGCTGAATAAGTCAAACAATAGTTGTTGCATTTTTTTTATCTTGTAGAGCACATGTTGCCACTTCAAACAGCATCAATCTCCCTGTTTCTGACGCACATGCCCAGAGATTGATGATTGCTGACTGAGTTTCAGTGTATGTTGGTGGATAAAAGCAGTTCAATCTAATAAAGAGCAGGCAGTGCAGCCTGTTTATCAGCACTATCAACACACTGAAATACACACTGACACAACAAGGGTGTGTTTTTGTGGTTCAGAGTCCAATCTGTGATTTAATTATATTGCAGTTGAGGTTTAAATTTGGTTCCTGTATATGGGATATAGTTAAGTATCTGTTTCTGACGCATGCATAGTAAATACTGGTATCTGTTTACTAAATGGACGAAAACTGTGCCCTTTACTAGTGTATGCATCTTAAATATTTATATACATAAGTAAAAATAGAAAGAGTTGCTCCAGTTTTGACACGTTTTGGGTCTCTACTGAAATGTAAAACTAGAGCAATAATTAATTGACAATCAGTAGTCAGTAAGTAATTACTCAAGCGGAAGTTGACAAAATTAGAAAATTAACTATACATAATGGATTTTGGTTCTGAAAAAATGTTTTAAAAAGATCAGATTATTTGACTAAATTTAATTGGCTTTTGTCTGGTTTTGGTTTAATACTGGGACCTCTATCATGTCCTCTCCACTCTAAATCAACATAAAAGTGTCGGAAGTGCTAAAGTGAACTGAACCAAATTGAATTTTAATCCTAATTGAATTGAAATGAACTGAATTTAATGGATTTGAATTGAATTAAATAAAGGAGAATTTACACCATGATAGTTCAGGGTACTTATGTCAATTCAGAATAGATTTTACAAAATATCTTCTTCTGTGTCTGTATTTATTGGCCACGTTTATTGTTAAGACAGATGTGTTTGTTAGCATAAATGGTGTGTTTTTATCAACTCAACTCAATTTGATACTTCAAAATGAAATGTATATAAAATTTATCCTGATGTGTTTATATGATGTCAGCTAAAACCTGAGCTGGGATCATAGACTGTATGAAGATGGAGCCTCCCAGTAGCTCGGTGATCGGATCTTATCGTCGCTATCTTGGTACCATCATGTGTAATTATGCTCCTGAAAAATATAAAAATTGACAAAGAGCTGGAGTTGAGTGGGGGCGGGGGGGGGCAGTGAGGGTGGGGGTGCGATAATTGAGGTCTATCAAATTCCAAGCTACCTGTGGCTCAGAGCTAACTGAGCTAATTCAGAGCTAATGGGAGCTAACCAGCTAACAGAGGTAGGTGGGCTAAAGCTAAGGTGGCTGTAAGCCTGCTAAAAACAGTGTTTGTGCTACAAACCGTGGATTGTGGATACCTGTCAATGCAAAGAACACAACACTAATTATGCTAAATATTAAGACTAAATAAAATCTAAAATAACAGGGTATAAAAAATTAACACCCCTCACTGTTGTCATGAAGGTAAACTCGACCTATTAAATGGAAAATGTTATTTGTTCCAGGCTGTAAACATGTTTTCTTCTGCTATGAAGTTGGCCTTTTAACAGTGGAGTCTATGGAGATTTGCTCAGTTTTGGAGCCCCTAGTAGACGAGGAGAGAACTGCAGTTTTTACACACTTAGCTTCACTTAGGCTGGAATACAATCTAAACATTATTTAGATTAATTACTTTGTTTGATCTGAAGAGAAGTTGTGTTTTTTTGTGTTCAGACTTAATGATTGCTATGACGACTTGATCTTTGATGACATTGCAGCTGAATTAACAGATTTATGTGCTTATATTATCTGTAAAACCCACACGCAGTGATTGAATTAGTGATAATCTCCAGCTGAGTCCTGCTGTCAGCATGTCACTTCCTGTGATGGACAGCCACTTACTGTGGATGTTTGTCCCTCACACTTGTGCCCTTCCTTCATCATCTGTGTCATCATCATCATAATGCTATTTCTTGTTCTTGTTATCCTTCTTTGCCCTGGTTCTTTGCCCTTCATGCCTTACAGTCTTTTGCATTCATTCAGTTCATATATTTTCACTAGATCTTTCTTGTTTTGTTGTGTTAAGGGATTTTTTTCTTATTTGATGCTAAAAATATGTGACAACAATTCCCAGATGTCCCTATCCAGATATGTCGGTGTGTCGTGCATCGTGTCTTGTCTTCGTTGCCCAGCATGTTTCTTGTAATAATCCATCAGGTCCATTTTGCCTTGCAATCCTTGATCTTTCTGTTGGCTAGCGTGGCTGTTTTTATTTCCTTTTTGACCACAATCTATTTTTTCTATTGCACTGTGTTATGTCTGTTTGAGATTTTGTTGTCATGACCTGTTTTGTCCACTGAAAGTCTTATTTTTTGTTTTTCCCTGTGCCTTCTCACCCTGCTTTCTTGGGCTTTATTTTTCTTTATTGTTTTTGTCCTTTCCTGTTCTATCAATGGGACATATACACACACACACACACAGAGAGAGAGAGAGAGAGACACAGCCTGCTTATTTTTTT
>JBAMHX010000019.1:19063531-19078781 GCA_037177515.1 Pseudomugil tenellus
TACAGATAGAGTCCTGTACCTTGTTGTCCTTGCTGCCTTTAATACGCAAATGTCCTCTGTGTCTCATCCTGTATTTATGTGGTCATCTCTTTGCTTCAAAAAGAAAAGCTTTTTAAATAAATGGAAAAATAACATCTGGACCACCAGAATATCTCCCTCTTGTCTGTCCGTTCTTGTCCCTGACATCCTCTCACTCAATGTCTTTGTTTCTGTGGACACTGAGCAAAATGTCTCTGCAGTACAACATCAGTCTGACTTTGAGTTTTTTCTGCTGTTAGAATAAAAAATGAGGAAATCTTTCATCTGTTTGTTTTTTAAATGTTTCACAATCTAAAACAACAGTGAAGGTATTTTTATTAAAGTCTGAATAAACATCTGCAGCTGATGGACGGAGACATTTTTATAGTTCATAAACTTCAGGTCAGTTTTGAATAGCTGTGATGACTGATTGCAGCCTGTCCTCTTTATTTATTCAGCAGTTCTTCTTTGTTTCTACCTTTGTTTTTAAGAAAAATTCAGTTTTGTCTAAACTCAACAAATGTAATTGGCTGCTTTTAGGTTTTCTGGACAGAGGGGAATCTGCTGAAGGGAATCTGAATCGAGGAGTCAAAATGCCTGAGAAGGCAAAACTAGGCCAAACATTTATGATAAAATCTAAACTATTAATCATCAGCTGAATTGTTCTTGGAAGAAACCAATTCAAATAAAATAAATCTTTACAGTAAAGAAACACAGAAACATTCTGCTATCGCAATCTTTCCTGATTTAAGAGGATCTCTTGCATCTATTACAAAAACATTACACAAGTTTCCATCAGTGTGAAATTAATCCAATAATAACAATTTATGTTTTTGTGTTTATTTTCATTCCTTTAGAGTAGAGAGTAGATTGGTTATTCTTTATATATATATATATATATATATATATATATATATTGGACAAAAATACAGCCCTGGACAAATGAAAGCAGTGTGCTGATGAGCAGTGGGGAAAATAACCTGTCAACAGGGGTAGAAGTCTGACTGAAAGTTACAGAAAACACCAGGCTGCAGCGATTTCTCAACTAAATACTAGTTTATGTGTGATGTAAAATATACTATTTTATATTATTCGTTTGCTGCTTTGTGATTTTTTTGTGAAGGTTTTGTTAAGTTTGGCTAATATTCCATCCCATTCTACTAGTGTTAAAAAAGTTTCTAAAAATGCCAAAACCAATATAAAATCAGCAAAAAAGCAAACTTCCAACCAATTAAAAGTCAATGATAAAACAATTCTAAAAATCAGGAGATCAATAAACCGATGCACAACCAAGTTAAAAATCATTCTACAGTACATAAAAAGAGTCAGAAACTAATCTAAAAGTAGTCAAAACTACTAAAATACTACAAGTCAAAATGCTTTTAAAAGAGTTCATAAACAAGATAGTAGTTGTTCTTAAAATGAAATGACAAAAACGTGTCCAAACCTACCAGAACAAATTACGATTACAAGTCCTTTTAGAACCAAAGTGTAACTTGTGCAGAACCATGTCATCAATCAATACTGGAAGAAAAAGTCAGAAACCAGCCTAATAGCAGTTAAAATAATTTTGTTCTCCTTTTTTTCTCTTTTTGTGGCAACATGAACATTACCAAATGACAAAATGGTCAAATTTACATAAACGGAAAAAAGGACAAAAATATGACAAAAGCAAACAAGTAAATAATTATGAGTAGCCATTATTCAAATAGGACAAAATCAATGTTATAACCACACACACACGCATGGCCTCTCTCTCTCTCTGCCTTTGTACTGTCAACAACCAAATTAGTCAAAAATTCTGTCTTTGTTTTCACTCTCTCAAACATTTTCCTGAAGCTGTCCGGAGTTTAGACAAATGATGAACGGCTTCCTGACTGTGAATACAATATAGGACAACCCGACTACCGCTTCATTTCAGGCCTTGTGTAGAGTCCTAAACCTGTATCTGCCTAACGGGACCAAGATCAATATCAATTCCTCTAAAATAAGCCACAAATTATGCCTCCAAACCCCATATCCAACATCCACAGCAACGTATCCAAGCAGTATCTGTAACCAGGAGAAGCAGAGAGGTTGAGCTGTCCCTTTAAAATTCTTGTGGTGTGGTTTTCCTGTCCTGGTTGTTGGTTTGAGTCTCAGACATCCTGTTCCCAGTGTTGCTGCCAGCTGGTACAAATTTACACTACAGGGCCAAGCTAACACGCTAAGTCCCTGCTGAAATACATCACAGCCGTGAGAATGTGAGTGTGTGTCAAGACTCCAATTCCCATGCTGACCTCACAAAGCTCCAGGCCTCCTGATATGTTGTGGGGGCTCGCTAGTTAATCGACAGAATGATTGATGGGTGGTGGAGCGATGCTGGTTTCTGTCAAGAAACACTGAACTAGCTCCGTACTTTAAGGCTGCGGTTCTATTGCACCAGTACAACTACCGCGCACCGTAACGCTAATGCTTGAAGTTATGCTGGTAAAACTCGGGTTAAAATTGTGTTGTACGGCTGTTTCTGAGACAGGCAGAACTGTGCAAAACTTTTAAGCATGTCTGTGCAATTTTAAACCTCAAATGTAGAGTGAAAGTATTTCAGATTATTCTGCAAACATCTTGGCTGTCCTGAGTTAAAAGGCATCAGAATTAATAAGCAGTAGTGATCATCACCTCCTCCTGTGCTTATTCATCAAGTGAAAAGACACCGTAGCCAGATTCGCAGGCTTACCCGAGTGAAAGCTCTCTCGTTCTGAAGTTGCTGCATACTTAAGCTTAACCATATTAAGCTAAACGTATTACATTTGACATAGAGTTTCTGAGACATTTTGCATCACTTTATGGTAAAAACTTTATTTGAAACCCTGTTGTACACCATATGATACTGGTTCCTTGTTCCCTGTGGAATATCAAAAAGTAGAAGATCTTATAACAACTTTTTTGACCTATCAAATGATAATAAATGGTAAAAATACAAAAAAAAGTAAAAATCTTTTAAAAATTTTGTTAAAGGGTCAAATAAAAACTTAATATTGTAAAAAGTTACTTTTCCGTCCTGGCGTTCTGAGGTCTGGTTTTAAATGGTAAAAGTTTCCAATGTGAAAATGATTATGTCTACCTTACATAGTTTTTAGGAACTATTCTCCAGGTTTGTGGCAGAACATTGCAAAGCTCCTCTTGGATCTGTTTTGTAAGGATGATCCCACATTGCTTTGATCATGTTAAGGTCTAGGCACTGGGGAAGAATCACAGCTCTATAAAACCTGCTGCCACTGGTTTTTGTTCCAGTTCTTGTGACATTTGGTACACCTCAGCCTTTCCTTCCTGTTTCTGTTCCTTAAAAATGGCATCCTGGCTCTTCCTCTTCCATTCTGATGAGGCTTAAAAGAACAATAGATGAATAAAGATCTTTTGCTGTGTTTTTCCTATTATGCTAAACACAACTTTCATATACTGATTAACAGCAGGGGATAGGTTTTGTGTCCCTGTCACATTTTCCTTTGCCCTCCACCTTTTCCAGTTTCTAAGGACACACTGCTGAGATATGTCAAGCTTTAGGGTACATGCTTTGGAAATACCCTTGTTGGTACAGAACTATCTTTATATCTCTGCCAGACTTTAGTTTAACTAAAGAAATTAAAACAAATTGTGTCTTTGTGACAGACTGCTGCTTTAAAGGACCAACACAAATCAATTTAAAACTAGAAAAACTCTGCCAAGCAGATCATTTTCACGGATACTGTTAAGAAATTCCTGGGTGCACAATTCATTCCAGATCACTTCCAAAGTTTAATGGAATCTAAACAAAGTTAGACCAAGACTCATTTTCAGAGGAAAAATGACAAAAAACACGTAGTAGTTTTAGCTTAAAGATGCTAACAGACAGATGAATGTGGGCAAAGTCTTGACTTCCATGGCAGATGTCTAGACACAACATTGATTTAACCCCACAAGTTGGTTCCTTTATTCTGCTTGAATGATTCATAGGTCAGTTTCAAGGCTTAATAGAAAATCAACAAGAAACCCACATTCCTCTAAAAAAGTAGCCAGGTACAAAAACGGAACAAAATGAGTAAAAAGTGTCACTAAAAAACATTTACCTGTGTCCGAATGTCCTCTTTATTCTCCAACCCTTTGTTTACTACACAGGACTACATGTTAGTGACGTCATTCTGGTGGCGATTTGGACACAAAGCTCACTACTTTCTACCCGTCACACAACACGCCACTACCATTTGTAGCTCAGGAGGTAAGAGCAGTTGTCTGCCAACCTGAAAGTTGGTTGTTCGATTCCAGGCTTCCCAAGTGTCCTTGGGCAAGACACTGAACCCCATGACCCGAAAATGTAAGGCGCTTTGGAGAAAAGCGTCTGCTAAATGACTGTAATGCAAAGTAATGTACCATCTGTAACTACGGCAACCACAGCACACTTAAAGATGTCGGTCCAAATCCAATCCAAATTGGTGTGAAAATATTTTCTTTCCTTATATTTACTCAATGAAAAAGAAATGAAAACTTAATGGTGTGTAGTTTTTTGTTAACCCTCATTGATGTTTGTGTAATTTGCGCCATTGTAAGCTCTGGCCCGCAATGCATTGTGGTCTATACTGACCCGTCTATTGACCATCGATGCTTACTACATTCTAAGATGCATTGTGGGTAATTTTTTGTGCACTACTTTTTATCTCTACGTTTCTAACATTAAAAGATTACAGAAAAGCTCTTTGAACGCAAAATGTTAAGAAAATAAGTGTAGCTTTGTCTCTGACTTTATGAGAAAAAACAAACTTCTGTGCTGACCTGGGAAAGTCCTGTTCCACATCCGTCGGGTCACAAAATCTCCGTTGGGTCTTTGCACTTGTCCTGTTACTGGTTTCTGCTGGTTCAGAGTTTCATTAAGAGCCTTGGAGTACAGAATCACTCCGTCATAGAATCCTCCTGCTATCAAGTTGTACTGAGACACACAGAAACTCTTTAGTGGATCATGATTAGTAGTAAGAGACTCTGTTTTATGCGTTACTTATTTTCTGTACCAGGGAATCTTTGATAGTGAAGTTAAACATTGTCTTCGCATGACTCTTTAGAGTTTCCACAAACTGGAGATATTCTGGATTCCGAGGTTCAACGTAGGTCAACACCTTCACACTCTGACAACAAATAAAAAGACATAAATGACCATTTGCTGATGAATAACACCCTGATCAATCAGTACTGTTACTTTTTGAAGTAACTGTTTAATTCATTGCATTCAGTGTCTTTGCAACAACCTCGACATATATAAAAAAACAGCCATAAGAACCCTGATCATGGTCTTTATCGTGGACCTTTTCTTACTCTGAAAGCCAGGCGGGCCATGTGGTCCTCCTTGTCTCCTCTGAACCAAGGCCTTATTGGTCGTTCTCCCTCTAAACTCTCAGCAAAAAGATCAATGAAGAAGAAGACGTAGTCGTCCAGCTTCTCCCCCTCCTTCCAGAACTGGACCATCAGATTCCTGAAGACGTCCAAGGGACAGCACATGTACACAACTGAAGAAGAAGAAGAAGAGAAAAAATAAGTTACTTTACCTTATAAAGGAGAATAAATAAAAAAGCAGAATTCTTAATTTTGAAAATAAAATCTGTGGAAAAACTCTATGTCTCAGTTTCTGTCTTCAATCTTCTTCTTTGAGCTTTTTCAGCTTTTAATTGTTTCAGATACTTTTCTGGCCTCAGACATTCATGTAACAAGCATGAGGGTCCATGGAGTAAAAGAGAAGCAAAATGGATCACTTTGCATTTTGAATGTTTATTGAATCACTGACTTCAGTATGTTTGTGATATTTTGACCTTTTATTTGTCTCTGGAAAGTAATTTACGGTACCTGCAGTTTTTAGGCGTCCCAACATTTATTTCATGTGTCTTTGACATTCATGAAGTCACTTTCTGATCTCTGAAGGTAATTTTTAGTTCTTATTGTTTTTCTTATGTTTCAAAGTCATTTTCACATTTTGTGTTTTCTGTTGCAGCCTGGATACAAACTACAACAATATGGGGACGTTAGCACAAGAGGAATCTTTAGAAAACCGTAGTATTTGCTCCCCAAAAAAGTGTGAAAGTCAGTGTAGGTAGTGTAAGACATAAACGGATGCATGGAAACTCGAACAACATGCTGAAGCCATCAGAACCTTGGCGTCATCCTGGTCAACTCGGAGAGACACAAATCCAACTGTTAAAGGCTTTTAATGGCAGGAGAACAGCAGGGCTGGCTCGTGCTACTCATCTTAAAGCTGCCTCAAGACAAACTGAAACAGACTAAATAGCAGTGTCTTCACACTCCTTGTAGCTGCTTAGCTTCCTTTTGTTAGTTATTTGTCTCTTTGGGTAAAAATCAGTTTGTCTATTGAATTTAATCTTCTCAAAGCACTTTTGTTGACGTATTTAAGACATTTTGGGTTTTTTAATGTCTTTTTTTTTTAATTGTTTTAGTCTGGGGGCTTTTTTTCCCTAATTTGTTATAATTCTTAAGAAGAGAAAAGAAAAGCACATCTTTCATTTTGCATCCACAGATATTTCACAACACCAGCTGGAGCAGAAAGCTTCAATAAAGAGACTTTCTTTTCATCACCATTTATATTTCGTGGCACATGGTGGAGTTATCTGGACATGTCAATTGTCGAACGATGTTCTCAATTTGTTGGAGGAACACTAAGATGAGTGGAAATTTCTAAACATTTATTACATCCAGTGCTGTAACTTTTTGCCTAATTCTGGGGTTTGTTTATCCCATTTTTGTTGGTTTGTTTTATTTCAATCAACATAACTTCTGCAGAAGATTATCACTATTCACATGTTCATCGGCTTTGTCCCAAAGTGCAGAGGAATATAAGGTTAGCAAAGGGCCTGGAAGCAGTAAGGCACCTCATGTTTATCATTATAAAGTTGTGAATAGCCATTAACAGTTATCCCATGGGTGGAAGTGTGCTTATTTTGCAAAACCCTGAATTTTGCTCACTGAGTACTAAAAAACAGCACCTGGCAAACTGCGGCTTCACTATGTTGTCCTGCGTTGCACTTTTGTACTGTCCTAAGTCTTTCACTTTATCTTTTTATGCACTCTGTGTTGCGCTGTCTGCACTGTTTAGTCCTTTGCAACACTATCGAGGTCCCAGAGGAAAATTGTTTTGTTCCACTGAGTACTATGTTGCAATGACAATAAAACATACTTGACTTGACTTGAAAAGGCTCCTCTTATTATTCCCACTTGTTCAGGCTTTAATGGATCCCTATGTGCCGTCTGGCTCTGAACTTACGACAGTCATAGAGATAAACTATATTTCATGATCACAGCCAAAGAGTATGTTGTATATATTTTAACCCAACAGGTAATCAGGGTCATCTCTTCCTAGAACAAAAAAACAAGGTGTGCCTGAGTTATTTATAAACTGGCTCCTGACTAACAGGATTGCTCATTTCTGTTACTTGGTCACAACTGAAGTTTGTCTCTTTAAAGGCATTTCGTGTCTCTTCTCTTCGAACATATCTATACAGTCATTTTTTTATTCTTCTGTGTGTGTCACCCCGTCTCATCATGTCTCACGTTGGCTGGACTGAGACTTTTAGAAAACACATGAAAAGTCTTTCGGGTGGCTTCAGGGTCCAGCATGGCTACATCAAACCAAACACCAGGTCTGGTTCAGTCTAACGTGGCTCATGACCTCAGCACTCAGCTTGATGGTTTCCATGGTGATAATCAGAGATCCTACTGTAACAAGCTCAGTGATCAGACAGGAGATGCTCATTATGAGCTACAGATCAGTGAAGGTGTGAACTCCACTTACAACAGCTGGCTCGCTTTAGCATATAAGATTGGTACGTGGACTTCTTTAAATAGCCTTAAATGTTATTTTAATAGTTTGCACAATAAGATGCTTAATTTCCTGTTATTTTCAAAATCTGCATATTACAAGTTTTGTATTTTTTTTTTCAAAGACTACAAAATGAGTAAAAAAGTATTTCCCTACTATCTCAAAAGTATTTATACCCACCCCACCATTTTTCTCTCTGTTCTAAAGCAGACTGAAAATAACAACCTCCCAGAGAAGTGTCACTCAAAAGTCCTGCAGGAAAAGAAAAATGCCCCCCCTCACCCTGCTTTATCTCTATACAGTCCCAGAGGTAGATTTAATAAGTGGGCAGTGAAAGTTTCACATGTGAAAACCAGAAACCCACATGTTGGTTTTTCTGCTGTTTTTAATAAAACCGGGGGGGGGGACACAGCGAGCTAAGGGATTCAAGCCCACATGCTGAGACTCGTTTCCATAACTTGTGAGGACGTTAGCTTAAGATTTACTCTCATCTGAACCATAATTTCCATTTGTCTAATGCTTTTACTACCTTAACCCTGATCTAACCCTCACAACTTAACATTTATGACACGTGTAACTGAAGCCACTTTCCCATAACAGGACTGTGCATCCACACAACATGAATTATACCTGTTGCACACACAGAGGTAATTATTTTGAGGACATCCAACATTGCCGTGGGCAACAGCTGGTGTCGGTTAGAGGACATCAGGACCGGTTAGTGTGTTTGTGATGATGTCATGTCACACATCACTGCTGCTGCGAGCCAGCGTTGTCTCATGTAGAACATTTTTATAACAGCTTATATAAATGAATGATTTTCAGAGTTTAAACACAAAGTAGTGGATTTTTATGTATAAAGTCTTCAACTGTAAAACACAAAAAAGGAAGCAAAGCTGTCAGGTTAATGCTATGCAATAAAAAGTGACAAATTCCTTCTCAACCGCTGTGAAGCATCAAGTTATAACAATAAACATATGCATAATACCGATCCTTACTGCGTTCCTTGCCAATCAAACGCGCAGCAGACGTTGTGCATTGTGACAGTAATTAAACCCAACAGTGGTTTGTATGATATTATCAAACATCATGTTTTATAGAGCAGTTATGCGTGACACCTTAATGTGGGTAATTCTTCTACATCATGGTGGAAGCAACATGCTTCCTTTTTAAATGTACACATAAGTCAAACGGGAGGATTAAAGGACACGTTTACTTCTACTTACACAATGAAGCACTGATTATTTACAGGTGTGCAACAAACGCACATTTGTTTTCCATGCCTGTGTAGACCATCACAGGCATGACATCAGACTTGGTTAAATCCGATTTCAACTAAAACCATCACAAAGAGGTCCAACTAACATGGCCTCACGATGTAGGAATGCCCTTATAATGCAGGAATGTCGTCACTCCAGAGGCCCTAAACTTTAAATTAGTCTTCTTAAACATGGGTCTTCGACAGCAAAACAAACTTGAACTAAGAGGAACACATAAAGCTGAGGTCAGTCATTAACCAGTACCAAGAAAAATTAAACAATAAGTAACCATCATTTAACAATGAGAACAACAAGACAGGGAGGGAACTCATGAAGGGAGGATGAGGAGAGGAAAGTGGGAGGAAAGAAAGAAAGAAAAGGAGTAAGAAGTAATAATGAATCAAAACAGCAAAGTGAAAAGAGGCTGAACAATTTGTGCATATCAGAGGGGAAAGAAAGAAGAAGAAAGGAGACGTAGAAAATAAGGATATAATGAATAAAACATAAAAGCAGAAATTAAATCTTTTGTTTCCTGGAAAAGAAGAGAATAAAAAAAACAACATAGAGGAGAGAAAAGCAAATGAATAAAATGAAGCCAGGTGAGAAAAGATGTCGACATGTTTGACCTCAGACATTGAGAAGGAATGAAGAGGGAAAAATATTCAGTAAGGACAGAAAAGAAATGAGCGAGTCAAGTCTAAAAGCAGCTGTAGTTTCATCCTTGCAACCATCACAGATCTCCTAGAAAACATATCACTGAAAACAGAAGTGGGGAAAGAAGTACCATATTTCAAAAAATGAATTATGCAGAGGATAAAACCATATAAAAGTTGCACTGGACTATAAGTTGCATTATTCATAAGGCCTGCCAGCAAATACAACATTAATATCTTTAGCAACTACCAGAGTGTTGTTGACAAACTTCTTCAGCCAGCATGTTGTTCTGGCTCGTCAAGTTTTTTCCAAACCACAGGTTTGTAAAATAACACAACCTGCAGCTATGAAATACATGCAGAATATCCAAGTAAAGACTGATTTAACCCTTTAACTTCCCTGTCTACCATTTGGTAGAGGTAAATTTGCTGTGATTATGATGATTTTCTTGAACAAATTGTGGAAATAAACCTGTCTATACCATCTCTTCCACTGTGTTTTGTTATGTAAAACCCAAACAAAGTGTTTGTTCTAACAGCACTGTTTCACATTTCCACCAGTTCACTGTCCTTATCTTGTTACTAACTTACATGTCAACCTTTTGCTAAAACATATTTATTCTGATTGTTTTTGTCCAAAACAAACAGAAAAAGGCAAAGAAAGATTTTTCTTGGGCCTTTTTTCAATGTGGAAGTTAAAGGGTTAATTTGGCGTGAGAATATGTTTGAGAATGGGGTAAAACTACACACTTTGCACCAGTGTATCTAAAAACCCCGCCATCTTCCCTTCAGCCTCCGATATTGTGAGTTTATAAGTTACACCTGACTATAAATTGCAGGTGTAGTCACACTATTAAAAAAATGTGACTTATAGTCTGGAAAATACGGTATTAATGAACAAATTCGAAAATTGAAAGCAATGAAGAAACCGCTTAAGTGTCAGACTTTAACTTCTTCTGGGACAGAAAATTAGATAAAGGAGAAGAGAGAGGAGAAGGAAACATGGTGGACAAATTAAAAAAGTAAAAGAGCTCACCTCTTCCATTCTCACGAATCTTTTGGACCAAATCCTTGTAGTTGACGTCGCTCTCTATGACTTGGTCGCTGACGGTGATATTGTGTCTTTTCAGGAGGTCGTACAAGCCCTCCACGGTGAAGTAGCACGGCCTGTCGTCATTGGCGTCTTTGACGTCGCTGAAGATGAGCATAACTTGCTGCTGCCAACCAAACATCTCCTGGATCCTCATACCAAACTCACCCAGCTTCTTATGAGTGGGACCAGTGTTGGTGACTGCCGCATAGGTGTTAAAACCAATAGCACGGGCCCCAGCCGTCACCATGGGAACATGCCAGTGGGTGGTGAATCGAGCAACTGGCGAGGAAGAGTAGTCGCAACCGGGCCCGATGAAGGCCCAAGGGTCATGAGACAGTTTCAGGTCGACAGCGACCAGCGGCGCTATGTAGTCTGAGCAAAAACCCTCACGGTTCTCCGAGTTACCGTGCACCAGACCAAGTTTCAGGCCCGGCAGCAGCCAGGGGTCTGAATTCACACGGTTGATGGCTTGGTAGAGTGCTGACGCCACTCGAGGCCACGCCCAAGGATACTCAGTGTTAGTTAGGGGTAAGATGGCCGCCAGAGTGACATTCTGAAGTTCATCAGTGGTGTTGCCTGCATGGAGCAAGGACCCAGATGATTGGACGAGAGGCAGGAAGACAAAGAGCAAAGATTTGAGCCGAGATGCCATCATGATGAGAAGTTTAATAGCCTGTCAGACGTTCTGTAGGGAAAAAATACAAAATCGCATCAACTAAATGCTTCATCCTGTTGTAATACTCATGTTGTCTTATACATAAAAGGTCAATTGTCTAGATCAGGGGTGACCAAGACCACTCTTTTTAGATGCATCGCTTCTCCAGCACTCCTGAATTAAATGAATGATTCATCAGTAGGCCTGTGCACAGCTTAATGACACGTGCATGAGGAAATTCAGACATTTGGTTAAGGTGTGATGAAGGTGTGATGCATCTAAAAGTGTCAGGATAGTAGTTGATCTCGAGGATTGGACTTGGTTGCAGGCAGTCTAGATAATATAGTTTGTTCTGTGTGCGAATAAAAGTCTTTCAGACAGACATATAGCAGAGTACAGATAAAAACCCTAAACTGGACATAAATATTTCTTTTCTGTAAATAAAACAAGGCTGTAAAATCAACAAACAAGCCATCAGACAAACTCACAGGATAACGCAACTCATCTCAACTCTTAAAGCTTTTATTGTTGATTAAACTCTCTGTCCTCGTTTTCTGAATAAAACATGTAAACAAAGCCGGTCCCATGGGTCAAACAGTCCACCGGACCATTATAACATCTTAATATAACAATGCATGCAATGAATAAAAAGCACCGGTTAGCTGAGCACAACTTGTTTTCCAGATAAAAACAGCTTGTCCTCATGACAAAATAATATTAAAAATAAAGTTTTCCCTGCAGTGAAGTCAGACATTGAGAAATAATAGATACCCTTTAGGAACTGCTGGAGAAGATTATGGGAACTCCTTAATGTTTCCATGTGGGACCCATAAACTGTTACCTATTAGCTCCATGTGGTCCACATGTGTATTTGAGGGTTCGCAGAAATGGAACTTCAGTCTATAACTGAGCTGTTAGCAAATAATTGCTGGTTAAACACTGGTTTCACTATGTTTACTGTCTGAGTAATGAGTAAACGCTGTAAAATGCGCTGAGATGTGAAGGATAATGAAGATCTAATGTGTTGCTCTGTGAATCCATGAACCATCCAGCTAGTTTGTCATTGTCTTCTTGACAAAATAATGTTTTAAAGATGTGTTGGGTGAATATTAAAGTGGTCAGATAATGAGAACTACAGGCTAAAATAAAAGATTTTGAAAGCAGGTTCAGAGTAAAGTATGCAAAGTATTTTACTTCTAACTTATTGAAGCTTCTGTTAAAAAAATCAATAATAAAAAATAAAAATCTGAACAGGATAGTGCATTTATAAATCACATAGCACTTCAATGCATCTTATAATTTCAGCATTAATGCTGCATATTGTTTCATAACTGATCTTTTTTTTTTATCTGAAATCTAACTTAAATGCTGCATGTACTCTTCACACAAATTTGAATTATTTTCATTCATTACTTCCAGTTTTAACACCTATTTCTGGCATTTTATTTTTGTTTTAACCTTCTTCTCACAAATATAATTACTATGTAGTTTTGTTGTGGTCAGGCTGAATTTAAACATAATGAAATCATAAGTAAGCAGTGACAGGAGACACACCAAGCCACTGAATGTGTGTGCGTCAGGGTGTTCCGGTGTGCGCCATTGTTCTTGTGGAGCCTTCAGCCTTATATAAGTGTTGCTCTTGCGAAACAGCAGCAGACACTCAAACAGTTGTAGCAGATCAAACAGGATACAAACATATGGGGCAGTTTTGGGATTCTTCTGCTTTTTTTCTTCTTAAATTCTTTTTAGCAGAAAACAAACAGCATCAGGCTCTGATGAAGCAGATGGTGATACATCAAACTGTATCATTCAATATCCTGCATTGTGAACTGAGAGAAATCCACTCAGAAATATTCACAGATGTTCTGTCTGCTCCACCGCAGAGGTTCATCTAGATGCTCTGTGACAGCACATTTTGGGATAAAATTTCATGACTGTGACAGCTCAGCTTATTTTCATCCATCTGAAAACATGCTGAAGACCACTAAAGTAAAGTAAAGATGTCCCTTTTTTTAAAATCTATTCCAAAATAATACTACTTATATTCATTTAGCTTTCTGGATTATTTCTATAGACCTAAAAAAATTAAAACTAAAAGAAAAAATCATAATAATCCAGTTTATTCTGTTGTAATTCATGTAACTTTTGATAACTTGATATGCTATCAAAATATTATTCAAAGTTAACTTATACAAAATCCCAAATTTTCTGAATACAGACTTTATTTTTTTAATTCAAAATGGAAAATATAATTTTTCTCTCTAATAAAGACAAACAAGATTTTTGGCTGAGAAAAAAATCGTTTCTGTTCATTAATTTAACGTGTAAAAATAAATAACCTTTTTTACCACTGTCATTGCAACCATTGTTTTCATTTTTAACTAATTAGAATAATTTACGCTAAAATAAAAATAAATCTCAGCTCTTCTGCATCAGGTGAAGAGTTTATTACAGCAGCGATTATCTGTAACTGGACTTGTTTGTAAATTTTCTGTGCCAGGTCTCTGAGAAACGGCTCCGGTTCGGTCCGAACACTCCTCCGGTACCGTGAGTCGTGTCTCAGCTGCTGCACTAACGGAAAGATTCGGTTCTTTTACCTGCTCGGCTTCTCAGAGTGTCACTTCCTGCAGCTTCATGTTCGCAGCGGACAGAACAAGAAGAAGATGTTTCCACAGCAACGCACGCGGAACAAACTGAAGATTGACCAAGTAGAAGAAGCGGTGCCGGGGGGGTTGCGGGGGGGCTCCGTTTCACCGGGAACTCGCCGCAGGACTGACTCTCGCTCCTGCCGGCAGGTTTCCGGTTCAATACAAACAGAAAAACCTCCCGGCAGTGTTGCAGCGCCCCAGCAGCCACGCGCACACACACGCACACATTTTTGGAGGGGGATGTAGAGGGCACGAGGGCAGGCATGATAACGCTGACCAGGCGTGTGCGCGTGCGTGTCTTTGTCCCACCCGTGGATCCGCAGAGGGAATATTCATTTACACTGATGAGGCCAGGGGTGGCTTCGCGCGCCTGTGAGTGCATGCTTGTCTGTGGCGCGTGCTCTGCCCACCATGGCCCGTTTCCAGATCTTTCTTGAAATTAATTACGCCCGTAGTCCAAATGTCTTTTGATTGGAGAAGCCTATTTGTAGTGCTTATTATAATTTATCCGGTTCTCGCCTCCACAAGAGGAGTTTTGGGGGTCTGAACACCTAAAGCAGTTTTAGCCAACCCTCCAAAAAATGCGAAAAAAATCTCATTTGTGACGCTCAGAGATTTTTACCCAAATTGTCCCGACAGCTCGCCCTGCTGTGGCAACCCGTCACAACACCTTATCAATCTTGATCATAAATATGTTCTGCAAACCCTAAGAGGTGCCGATGCACACCTGCATGTATGAACCCGCCACTTCCAGACCCCTTGTGTTTTCGTGACAGCGCCCCCTACTGGATAATTGTAAAACTGCATTTTCAGTGCATCAGGTTCCCCACATGATGAAGTTACAGCTTCCAGGCTGCATCTGCTAAACTAACGTCCAGTCACATACATTTTCTCAAAGGTTAGACTTCTAAAACTTTGCTAAAAGATCAAATCTGAAAAGTAAAAGTTGTTTTGAACCCAAATAAAAATACCAATATTCTTTCAAGTCATCAATTGCTTCCCTTAAAAACAATATGACACATAAATGTATAATCCTGCCTACATTTTCACTAGGTATCAGTCAAAACAGTAGGCACATTTTCCCAGTTTATGTAAA
>JBAMHX010000019.1:19089543-19113658 GCA_037177515.1 Pseudomugil tenellus
CTTTTCTAAGTTTCAAGTGATTTCAGTGAGAATTGTGGGTTTTTCCTTCTTTAACTGAGGGGTACCAACAATTTTGTGTGTGTATGTGTATGTAATCTGTGTTTGTGTATATGTATGTATATATATATATATATATATATATATACACACACACACACACATCACCAGGTTCCAAGTAGCTTCAAAATATAAAAGAAAAAACAGGAAAAAGTTCAAAAATTGGTGATTTATTGAAAACTGCATATAAACTTAAAGCGGCAGTTCCATCACTTGATCAAATATTTAAGACCATAACCTTAAAATGTCCAAATATTGACAAAAAAATATCACTTTTTGCATTCACACTCATGACCTTGCACAAGCAAGCATTCACTCAACGTTCCGTCGAAGTTGGAAGCACTAAATTTTCTAAACAATCCTAGAGTAAACTCAGGAAAATTTCACCTGATATACCTCCAGATGTTGCAGCGAGCACCACATCTTGACTGATGGCCCTTGTCTGTGTGGTAATGGCTTGGTCTTTCAACAAGACAACAGGGCAGCGCGCAACGCTCATTTCAACAATGCTCGGGCTTTGGATTTATTCAGCTGATGAACAGTCCAATGAGTTTAAATGCAGTTTTCATTAAATCCCCTGCTCTTTAAAATGGTCTCTTGCTCCTGTTTCCTTTCAAACCTTTGCTTAAAACCCGATTGTGATTTATTGCTGCAAAATGTAAATAACTGTCCTTCATTCCTGCTCATAAGGTTTTAAGAAGAATTTGTCCAACAATTAATTTAAATTTTGAAACGATACAAAAATAATCTGGAGTTTTACAACTGCATGAAGTCTGGCTGCACACTATCCTGCCCCGTTATCGGCTCTTTGCTGCTCTGGACGACAAAGTGAATCTTCATATGAACATCTCTGGAGCGTTTTTCCTGGTAACTCTTGCCACAGACCCGGCAGCTATACGGCTTCTCACCAGTGTGAGTCAGCAGATGTTTCTTTAGGTCGTTCTTGGTGACAAAGGCCTTCCAGCACAGGTCGCAGCTGAAGGCTCGGTCCTTCTTGTGGAAGCGAATGTGTGTCTCTAAGTACCCTTTGGTGCTGAAGCTCTTGCTGCACAGGTTGCAGCTGAACGGTTTCTCTCCAGTGTGTGTCAACATGTGGGCATTTAGCCCTCCCACCTGCCTGAAGGCTTTTTTACAGATGCGACAAAGAAAGGGCTTTTCACCCGTGTGGATCCTCTTGTGGACCTCCAGGACATGGACTGAGGCTAAACTCTTCCCGCAGGTCTCGCAGGACACTCGGCTGGCGGGTTTGTCTCCAGTGTGGCTCCTGATGTGTGTTGTTAAAGCTCCGTTATCAATAAACGTCTTGCCGCAGAACTCGCAGATGTACGGACGTTCCCCGCTGTGGATCCTTTTGTGCCGCCTCAGAGCGCCGGGTCGTGGGAAGGATTTGCTGCAGACACTGCAGCGGTACGGTTTAATACCGGTGTGACTGCGCATGTGGGTCTCAATGTTCTGGTAGGTTTTACCGCAGATGTGACAGATTTGACCTGCTTCTCTGTGCATCTGTAGGTGGTTCGTCAGTGTTTCACATGGCAGCAGGCTTTCACCACACACGCCACAAACACTCTCTGTTGAATGACTCTTTGCATGTTTCCTCAAGCTGCCATTGCTCTGAAAAAACTCCCCGCAGACTTTACAGCAGGAGTGCGAGGCAGTTGACATCTTTTCATTTCGTGCCTCAGCATTTATGCTCCTACAGTCCTCTGTGGATACAGGGTCTTTGCCCTTTTGAACCTGGCATGAGTGACTCCTACTGTGTGTCTTCAAGGCGTTGCTCTCGATGAAGCTCTTCCCACACAGGTGGCAGACATACGGTCGCTCACCGCTGTGGATCTTCTTGTGTCGCCTCAGCGCTCCAGGTCGAGGGAAGCGCTTGCTACAGATCGTGCAGCGATACGGTTTGATTCCTGTATGGCTGCGCATGTGCGCTGCCATGTTCTGGAAACTCTTCCCACAGATGTTGCATGTCCCACTAGTTTCTCTGTGAGTCTGCAGATGAGTCTGCAGACTTTTAGGTGAGTCCAGCTGATGTCCGCAAACACCACAGATGCTCGGAGATTCCCTGCAGTGCGTCTCTGCGTGTTTTCGCAAAAAGCCTCCACTGTGAAAGGAATCACCACAGACTTTGCAGCACAGTGAGACAGACATCCCACCAGGAGCTGGCTCTGTGTTTGTCTTTGGTTTTATCCTCTCTAACTCACAATCCTCCTTGTTTTGGTCTCCATCACCACTTTCATGCGTCTTCATGTGCTCCTGGAGCAGCTGTTTGCCAGTAAAGTTCAGCCCACAGACCTGGCAGGTGTCAGGGGTCCTTCTGCTGTGGATTTTCTTGTGCCTCCTTAGCGCTCCTGGCCGGGGGAAACTCTTGCCACATATGTCACAAGTGAACGGTTTGACTCCGGTGTGGCTCCTCATGTGTGTCTCCATGTTCTGAAATGTCTTTCTGCAGACAGTGCAGGTTCCACCAGTGCCAAGCTTCTCCCTGTGAGATTTAAGGTGGTTTGACAAAGCATGAGAAGACTCAAAATGCTGTCCACAGACTCCACAGAGAGGCTCCGGGGAGTCAAAGTGTGATTCTGCATGTTTCACCAGATTCTTGTTGTGACGAAAAGGTTTTCCACAAACGACACAGTGCTGACTTACTATCCAGTCTGATGAGACAGTCTGATCCACTTCATTGGTTCTGTTCTTTTCTTTCTTGCTTGAGGACACGACATTGTCCTTCCAGTTATCATCACTGTCGGTGGCAGAAACATCTGAAGAGGCAGAACTGGGTGGATCTGTATGCTGTGACAGCAAAGAAGGGGTTTCATTGGCTGCAGTCATCTTGAGAGCTGTTGAGCTGACAGGATCTGACAAGTAAGAAAAAAAAGTCATTGGTTCAAACAGATTTAAAGAAACTGTTGTTTCCCTGTAATGACAGTCATATCAAACCAAAAACAGACAGATTGCAGGAGTTTGTGCTTTGGATTTCATGTGTCCAGCATTGAGCAATCTGTTCAGCATTGAGCAATCTGTTCATTTCAGCTCTGCATGAATGTCTGGAAAACAGCTTTTAACTTGCACCTAAAAGCAGCAAATGTTGTGAGATGAGAGCAAAATATAGATATGGCCCTAATGTGGCTGCCACAGCTCCCTTCATTGTTTCTTTACATGCTTATATTTAATGAATGACATCATTTAAACTTTCCACCAGCAGCTAAAACAAACAGGCCAAAAAGCAGCTTTTACTGCATATAGTGTATTATTATGTAATGTAATGCTGTAAGCATAAAGAACAAGTGACACATGTTAACACGTGTGAGAAAAGGAGCATACGCTTTTAGAAAACCAGTATGCAATGATTAACGAATTAATCAATTTGTTGATGTTGTTGAATTTATCTTGATTAAATAAAATAATCATTTTATCTTGCTCAATATGCTAAAATGCTTAATTATTTGCTTTGGTCAAAAGGTGACAAACTAACTGGACAACATTTTTTCACAATTTCCCTCACAAAACAATTAAGTAATAACATATCAAAAAAAGAAAATTCCAGAATCACTGATACAATGGAGTGTTTAGTCTTTATGGGAATATTACACCATATATTACATATTTTGTTTAATCTGATGAACAATTATTTGATATCGAAAGATGGACAGACATAAAACCATTTCAAATTATTGTATCATTTTATCCAATAATTATGTTAACATATAATATAAACGATTTGAGCGTTATTTTATTTATTAATATTTTTCTCAGTAGAATGGTTCGTTTAATTAAACATCCCCCGTTTTCCAATTATCAACAAAAGAGTAACTTTTGTGAGACTTATTAGTTGAAAAGATTCAGGTTGCTGATTGGTCTCTGGTCACCTAGCAACACTCACGATATGGCTCCAAAATGGCGACACAGGTCTGTGTAACCTACCTGTTCTGTTCAGTCGGACTACAGGGCTGAGCACGGCCTGGAGCAACCGGCTCTGTCGCTCCAGCTGCCGCCGGTACTCCTCTACCTCCCGCTCCAGCAGCTCGACAATACGCCGCGCAGACACGGCCATCTGCTCGGTGAGCAGCCGTTGCAGCACTTGAAACAAGCGACCGGAGATTCTGGAGGACTTGAACACAGCGCCTTGCTTTTCTAGGGCACCGAGGATATCCTCTCCGGTTCTGGTAAGCAGTTCCGACACTGAATCGGCCAGAGCACGGAGGCCGTAGCGCGGCACGGACTCATCTTGAGACACCCAGGTGCAGACATCCATCGTTTGGTCAACAGGAATGAAAACACCTGGGAATGTCCGGATGTGTCCGGGTTAACGAGGTAATACCGACAGGGGAGAGCCGCGTAGTCTGCCCCCTGCCGGAAGGGAGTAGCAGGTGCATCTGCAGTAGTAGATGCTTTACCGCTGTAAACACAGCAGCTGTGAAACTTACAATAATAACATATTTAAAGTTTATTTTGAGTGAAATGTGAATTATTTAAACTGTTTTTAAAGTCTATTGTAGAATCAAGTTTTACTTCTGGACCTGAATTAATTTGATATTATTTTATGAATAAATAAGTTGTTTTGTTTTAATATTCATGGGTATAAACATCTCTTTTCACAAAGAAAAGCTTTTAAACATTACAGGTCTTTTTTGAGAGGCTGAAGCAAAACCAAATTAAAGTACTATGATCCTTTTATAACTGAATTGGAAAAATCTCTTCCAACACTGACTGACTTGTTGAATCTTTGCTGGGAAATGTAAACATACTCTTTTAAAAGACTAGTTTAAACTATATAAATTCAACAACTGAAGATAATCAAAACGCCTGTGGTCTCTTGGAAGAGATGTAGATGTAGTCAGGATACAGTACAGCTGTGGTTGTCTCTGTCATTTTTGTTACAATCCTAAAGTTAATATTTCCTATAAAATTTGTAATATGCATCAAACTAATTTACATGGTATGATTTGGAAGTTGGTTGACAAATTGTGCACATATGCATAAAAATCCCTGTCAGTGGATGAACATATGAAAAGCTGAACAAAAATCTAAGTTATTTTATTGAAGACAGTGAAGCGATGAGTTTTCATGTAAAATAACCAGAGAAACAAACCAATAAGAACGTTTAAGTCTGTAACATATCTGTAACAAGTCTGTAACATCCTATAACTCATAAAACTACTATAAAAGACTAAATTCTCTGTTTAAGCTTATTAAAAGGAAAGAACCTATAAAAATCTGCTTAAAAAATAAAATATATTTGTAGCTGTTTGAAAAACTTTCTGCTATATTTCAGTTCTGAATGCTGTAAACATTTTTCAGTATATGTGATAACACTGTAGATATAAGTTAAGATAATAACTGGACTAAACTGACTGGTTTAAATCCACAGACCATTAAAAGGTATTTAACAAGATAAACCATGTAGTTCTTATTTATAGTTGAAAGTATCCCGAGAAATTGTCCATCCTCTGTGACTCTGTACCGTTATCCAGCTGTGCTCCGGCATCATCCTCCCCAGCTGTGTGGCCTTTGAGGTGTCCATTGAGAGAACGTTTGGCCTGGAAGCTCTTTCCACACACCTTGCAGATGTACGGCTTCTCTCCAGTGTGGATCAGAATGTGTCTCTTCAGGTCCACGTCCTGCATGAAGCCCTTCCCGCAGACCTGACACAGGAAGCGCCTCTCTTTGTTGTGAAAGCGAACATGAGTGTCCAGAGTTTGTTTCTGGGTGAACCCCTTTCCACAGATATTGCAGGTGAACGCCCTCTCGCCCGTGTGGATCTTCAAGTGCGTCTTCAGGTTGCCGCTCTGATTGAAGGATTTCCCGCAGAAACTGCAGGTGAAAGGTTTTTCCCCCGTGTGGATCCTCAGGTGCATCAGCAGTGCCGACTGACCCGGGAAGCTTTTCCCACAGGTGTCGCAGGTGCTACCAGCGCCGTGATGGGAGTGCAGGTGAGTAACGAGGGTGTCAACAGACTCGTACTGGTAGCCGCAAACTCCACAGCAGAAGTCTGGGTCCAGCAGGTGAGCTTTTGCGTGTTTAACCAAGTGTAGTTTCCGCTCAAAAGCGTCCCCGCACACCTTGCAGTTATGTGATGGTATTGTAGTGCGGCACTTCTTTGTTTGGTCCTTATGATGGCTCACCATGTGTTGCCGAAAGCTCCGGCGTTCAGTGAACTCCTGATCGCAGATGCCGCATGTGTGCACCACATCTGCGGCGTGCTCCCTCATGTGGCGCTCTAACGAGGTCATGTGACAGAAGGCACGGTTGCACTCTTTACATTTGAAAGGTTTTTCTGCAGCGTGGACATGCAGGTGAGAGGTCAGGTTACCCTTCTGGCTGAACTTTTTGCCGCAGACGTGGCAGCTGAACGGTTTCTCTCCAGTGTGCAGGCGGACATGCAGCTCCTGCGCCAGGATGGAGGTGAACATTTTCCCACAAAATGAGCATGTTTTGCTGGTTTTCCGGTGACCCTGCAGGTGGTCATTTAAGCTGTCAGCCGAGTTTAGAGTCTCACCACAGAAGCCGCATCGGTTGTCGTGGTTGCTGGCGCAAACGGTTAGGACGTGTTTGAGCAGGAAGCCTTTTCCCTGCAGAGTGCGTCCACACACGGAGCAGTTGAAAGTCTGAGACGGGCCCGAGCGCGTCCGTTTGTTCTTCACAGCGGGTTTAGCAAGAGGAGGCCGGCCTCTTTTTTTCCTTACGGCTCTAAGGGGCGGCTTTCTCAGTGTCCAGTCATCGTCTAGATCTTCATCACTGCTCTCAGGAGGGTGGTAAGAGAGTGAAGGGGAAGATGGCGTCAACAGGCTGGCGCCATCACTGATGTTGATGTCAGAATCAAACTTGTTCAGATCCGCAGGGCTGAGTCCAGGCGAAGAGTCCGTCTCGTTCAGAGTCTCCGACTGCAGAGACTCTGGAAACAGAAGATCCTCTAATCAGCACAATGAGTCAAATTCATACAGTACTGTTGTAAAGAAACTGTAATTAAGTTAAGTTCGACATATTACAAAATACTGAATCTTTGTTTTGTTAAGCTTAAGATTAAATGTCCACTTGTTTTTAAGGAAGATTAAATCACAAAAACTGCAAAAGTAGCATTTTGAGTTATTGGTTTCTTTAACTATTTACATTTAATTCATTTACAGGTCTGACTTTTCCTCTTCAATTAAAGTAATTTGAAGATTGATCATCAGTTATTTTATACATTATTCACCTGATGAAAGCAGCTCAGAACCTCTGAGAAACAACTCTCTCAACATATCACAAAAATTAAAATATATGTCTGTTTCTTTATTGTAACGGTGGTTCTTGGCTGTAAATCTCATAGCTACTTAAAAATAATTTCTTCTACATTTTGCCACATTGTAAGAAAATTGCATTTGTGGGATGAGCAGCAGGTAAGTTATGCCAAAGGAAACCTTACTTTCCCAGTATAAATACCACATCTGCTTTTATTACTTGTTCTGTGTTGTTTACTATTTCAAATGAGTTGCAGATAAATAAAGTAAATAAAAACATGACCACATTTTTACAGTTTGCTCATTTAACAAACAGGTGCCTCTAAAGAACCACACACAGCCACACAAATTTTATCCCACAATATGACACAGCTGGGTTTGGTTTTATCAAAGATCATCCCCTGAATTCAGTTAAGATGGAGTCCAGATCTCAACCTTGCTGAAATCCTCTTGGTGTACTGCCGGTGACCCACAACTACAGGCTGACTTGCATAACAAGAAAAGGGAAAAATATCTGATTAAAACAATGGGATGCCATCCCACAGCAGTGTGACCAGCATGAGGAGAAGGTGCTGCGTGGTTCTTTAATATGCTACTTAAACCCATGCCTGGCAAACAGATAAATACTTACCGCAGTCTGCAGCCTCTTCATCAAACTCTATCGCTTCCTCATTTGGACTGGCAGGGCTTATATTTTGAAGCTGAGCGGAAGTGCTAGCCGGTGAGCTCGCGCTGCTGGCTCCAGCTGCAGATCCAGTAGGTGTAGTAATTAATGGGAGGTGATCTGTTCTGTACAGCCTGACTTCAGGCTTCAGGACGGCATCCAGCAGCTTCTTCTGGCGGTAGATCTCCTGCTCAGACCGCTGCAGCCTGTCCTCGTACTGCGCAGCGGTTTTCTCAAACAGACCCACGATCTCCTCCACGGCCACGGTTAGCCGCTCGGTGAGCAGAGCTCTCAGCGTCCGCAGTTTGGCCGGTTTCTCGGTTTCCTCCAGCTGCAGCAGGACGTCCTCTGCGGCGGCGCTGATCTGCTCCTGGACCGACACCTGCAGCAGCCGCACGGCGCACATCCTGCGTGTTTTTCAGCGGCCAGAGCTTCTGGAACAAAGACGCTGCAGGGACGTAAACACGCAGAGTTCCGTGTGGTCGACGCTCCACCAGTGGGACCAATAAACAGCGAACTCTGCTGGACCGGAGAGATCCACATCTGGTCTTTCAGTGACCTGCGACCTTATTAACCAAAGACCCGCTCTGTTCTTCTAAAGATAAAGTTATATCATCCTAAACGCCCATGTGTATCTGTACACGTCTGTATTTGTGCTATGAATATGAAATAAAAGTGTCTGTCTCAATTTCTGGTCATTAACATATCTATATCTGGATTATAAAGACTTAATTGCCTTGTTTGAGTCGGGATCACTTTAATATCTTCTAAAAGCGCCCAAACAACATCTTCAACAAATAAATAAAATAAACCATGAATTCCAAGAAACCAAACATAGTGTAACAAATTATTTTTGTATTATTTCAATCCTTATTGTATTGATTATTGCAGCAGGACTACTTAGTAAAATGCACATAATGTTGTTGAAATCCAATATGTGAAGATCGGGGAAAACAAAGATTGTGCAAACCTGTAGTTCACCAGTCATATCCATTTTTCTGAAAGCTTCTGCATGTGAAGCCATTAATAATCCAGATTAGTTTGTCTTTAAAATGTGGAGTAATGTAGCAAAAATGCTCAGGTTACAAGGTATTGAATATCATCAGAGAAAAGGGATCTAAAAAGTGTGTGAACCATCTGTAACAGGGAACCTTGAAAAAGTATTTCAGACTGTAAGAATATCATTCCTACAAATTTCTTTGAATGCAACAATACAGACCGCTCAGGAAAAATACAAAACGATCAACATGTGAGTCTGAAAGGAAATCCTAACATATATGGGGCAGAAGATGGTAACTGTAGACGTGTTTTGCATTAAAAAGTAATCACAAAAAAAAATAACATGAAAGATTTGAGATACTGAAGACAAGGCAGGTGTGAGGATCAGTGACCACTTTTTGGGAGTAATTTACTCCTTATAGCAGTAGATACATACATTCTAAAAAAAAACCCCCAAATGTCACGACCAATTACCATTAAATCTGCTTTATGGAAGAATTAAATGCGTAATGACATTATGCATGTAAATAATTAAAAAAAAATATCATGCACACCTTGCGTACACTCTACAACACGTTTATTGACATATGGGGCATTCACGTTAAGGGAAATGTTATTTTCTTTACAATTTCAAGAGTATATACTCGATGATTCTCTGGTTATATGAATCTTAGTAATTCTTTTTTTATTTTGCAAGTTTAATATGCAAAAAAGAAAAACTATTTTAACCATCAGCTTTTTGTATTGCCTCAATTAAAAAGTATTTATTCCAACTTGCTGTCCTGTTGTAGTCGTGGGAAATGTATTTTCTGTACTTAACATTACATTTACCAGAATCCAAATACATCAAATTAACTTTCTTGAAAAAGTTATAGAGCGATTCAAACAAGATAACAAATTATCTGTAAAGCAGAATTACGAGGAAAAGAGACAATTTCTACTAAACTTCAAATTAACAGGAAAAATGCCATTTTTTCCTTTTGTGTTTTCTAAAATTAATAATACAAACCCAAAATGTCCAATGTGTAAACAGGAATTATTTATTTTACCTTTGTGTTTTCTAAAATTATTTAAATGTACTTATTACAGTGACGGGTTTATGAGCGAGTTGCTGCAGTGATGAAGCTTTATTACAGCCAACACAGTTCAGAATAAGTGGTGCCTGCATGAAATAATGAATCTATGTTCTGTTTTAGAAAATACCAACACAGAAAAAACGAAATCAAGCAAAACACATTTGCAAAATGTTTTTACGTAAAACAGTTGTGAGTGTTAGTTGTACAAAGAAAGATGCCTGAAGATGTTCATTGTTTTCAGGCTGACAAACATGAATTCTTAATCCTTGATTTGCATCAATAACTATGTACCTACATGCAATTTAACCTTCTTTACTTTGTTTTTTTTTTTTTTTTTTTTTTTTGCTAAAGATTGGATGTGTCAAGAGTTTTTACAAGCTCTGACAATCAAATTCAGCAATGTTTCGTGAACTTGAAGTTCCTCAACAATTATTCTTCATACCAACATCCATCTTGGTTTTCTGCAGACACCAATCCTCCACAAAACAAGTTTGGAAACAAGACTCACCTCCAGAACGTGGTTCCTCTGCTTTTTAAATGCTGAAACTGTTCAACCTTAAAGGTTTTACAGTTTAAATTATTAAGATAATTTCCTGCCATTTAGTTTTTACTGTCACTGGTTGTTTAAATAAATTTTCTATCTAAAATCAATAGATAGATTTTAACCTCAGTCAACAAAGACTGACTTAAGAATTTTTTTAAAAATCCTGAAATTTAAAGATAAAAACATCCATCTAGCAGATCCCAGACATTTTTGAGCTAGATTTTTTTTTTTTTTTTTTTTTTTTAAAAACCTTTTTCTTCTATTTTCTTTATAGTGCGAGAGCTGATCTTCATCACGACAGGTTTAAAACCAGCCAGGTTAACCATACGAGTCATATATACGAAGCCGGTTTTACCCCATTCTGCATTATTTTAAAAGATTAAACATAACACTGAGCCACAACTCTTTGTCACGTCTCTACAAGCCTAGTGAAGCTGGATGAAACATTAACAGGTTCATAGAAGATGTTCTGGCACCCCAGCAGGGGGGATGTACTGGCAGACCAGCCCCCCCAGTCCCCTTGCTTCAGGCTACAACTGGATGAAGTCGGAGTGAATGCCTTCATGTTGCTTTGGGTTCTGCATCCCAGTAGAGTCTTTAGCAGCCTGTTCTCCTGTGTGGACCTTCATGTGTGAGTCAAGAGAGCGTTTTTCCTGGTAGCTCTTTTCACAGATCTGGCATTTAAACGGCTTCTCGCCTGTGTGTGTCAGCATGTGTCTCTTCAGGTCTATCTTCTGGACAAAGCCTTTATTGCAGTCTTTGCAGATAAACGCTTTCTCATTCTTGTGGAATCTCTCATGCGTCTCAAGTGAGATCTTCTGCCGGAACCTCTTCCCACACAGGCTGCAAATGAACGGCTTCTCACCTGTGTGGATCCTCATGTGAGAGTCCAAGTTGCCGATCTGCCTGAAGTTCTTGCTGCAGACGCCACACGGGTATGGCTTCTCCCCTGTATGGATTCTTTTGTGCACATCTAAATGTTGGCTCATGGTAAATTTCTTCCCACAGACCTCACATGGATAAATCCTAGGCTTTCCTCCGGTGTGGCTTTTTATATGTCTCTTCAATACTGTGTTTTCAATGAAAGTCTTACCACAAAATTCACAGATGTACGGCCTCTCTCCAGCATGCAGCTTTACATGTCTCTCCAGAGAACCCTTTCTGGGGAAGTCCTTGCCACAGTCTTTGCATTTGAAGGGCTTCTGACCGGTGTGTGTCCTCATATGGATCTCCATGTCCCTGAAGTTGACGCCGCAGATTTCACAAATCCTGCTCATTTCTCTGTGATTCTGAATATGGAGCCGCAGAATTTCTAAAGACTCTAAACACTCCCCACAGACACCACACACTAAGTTAGAATCTGTTAAATGTGTCTCTACATGCCGCAGTAAGTTACCTTTATTGTGAAAGGTATTCCTACAGACCTTACAGGAGTGAGAAGGAGTCAGACTTGGTTTTCGGCGTTTGCTGATTTCCGGTGTTTGATCGTCAGACTCATGGTTCTCGTGCTGCCTCACCTCTGTGTTCGAAGGGCCGCTTTTTTCGGAGACTTTCCTCAATGGCATCTGATCACCGTGGTCCTTCATGTGTAGCTTCAGGGAGTTAGTGTTGCTGAATTCTTTACAGCAGACGCTGCATGCGAACGACTGCTCTGTGGCTCCGTGAGTCCTCATGTGAGTAATCATATTACCCTTCTGATTGAAGCCCTTTCCGCAGAAGCGGCAGCTGAAAGGTTTCTCACCAGTGTGCAGCCTCAGATGCGTCTCCTGAGCTCGGATCGAAGGGAACTTCTTACCACACACGTTGCAAGTCCTGCTGCTTTCGCGGTGGGTTTGGAGATGATGTCGCAGACTGTCAGCGGACTCAAAATGTTCACCACACACACCGCACAAGCACTCTCCCTCCTTTGAGTGTTTTTCCACATGTTTAAGTAAAAAGCCTTTCCTGTCGAAGAACTTCCCACACACTCTGCAACAGTCAGATGTTGTCTCTTTTGGGTTGTTCTTGTTTTCTTCACTTTCTTTGGCTAAATTGTCCTGAGAAGCTGGGTGATGATCTATATCAGAGACTGTGTCGGACCCAGCTTCCTGCAGTTGAGTATCCATTACTGCGACCTGCTTCTGAGTTTTGCCATCAGAGATGCTCCCCGTACCAACTGGCAGACACAAATCTGTAGAGAAAAACAGAAAACATTCATTATCTAGAGCCAATGCTGATGATGTGTTACTTGATGTCTGTTGCAGAAGATAAAAACTGAACACCTGAGACTTAAAATTATATTAAAAACAAAACTTAGATCACCATACTCACTCCACTGCTGTGTGGTAAATTATTTACACTGTTTGAGACAAAATAAATCACAACCAAGTGTGTGAGAGTGTATTTGTGTAGGTAACCCAGTGCTGAATAATTTCTATGGTGCAGGCTCTAGCAAGGTAAAAATATTTAAAGATACTTTTACATAAAACTATACAATTGATTAGAACTACCTAAAAATGTGGTAGAATTGCTATTGTTAATATTGTCCTCAATTATAAAGCAGAAATTATTACATTTTTACATCACTTCGTTCACTTTGATCAATTTTTTTCCTGTCACCTCGATGGTGAAGTTATCCATGACAACGCGTTCCCTAGGCAACCAAACCACTAGTACGGTGCACGTGCAAAGCAATAAACAAAACTAACCTTCCAGTGCCTCCTATGATTAGATGTTCAGATACTCACTCTGCTTCTGTGAATCTCCTCGGGCCTCTCTGTTCGCTTCAAATGCAGAGAGGATGAGCTCCACGACTGCGGTGATCCGCTCCATTAGCAGCTCCCGTAACTCCTGTAGCTCCGCTGAGCTGTGCTCCTGCAGCAGCCCGAAGACCTCCTTAGCGACCGTAGCTAATTGCTGATCGATTGCAGCCCTTAGACTGCGGCTCTCAGACCGTCTTTTTGACATGTTTCTGATTTTTCACCGAACAAAGAGCAAAATGTAAACAGTGCGGGGTGACTTCCGGAGTCCTCAACGTGTTTACGTAATACGTTAACGTGACCCGTTGCGTGAACAGCACGTTAACCTCCAGCGTGAGTGTCACAACCCGTGACTATAAATACAACATAAACGAGAACTAGCATCATAGCAGTCCCTTCCCTTTTAAACAAATATAACGTCGATTAGCCTGAGTTTTTAATTTTAGTTTAGCGTTTTGTTCGAAAGTTCTTAACTCTTTACTCCCACCGTCCATCGAAGAAAAGCAGCAAATAAACGGAACTGTAAGCTAAACTGTTTAAAATATCCTTCTTTTATTGTTAAAGTACTTCGCTTGTCTGCGCAGAAACGCACATTTAAATGACATAACATGGTTACGTTTATAGACGCCTTGTGGTTCTTTCGGTATATTTTAAAGTTTTAGTAGCCAACTATTTAAAATTTTTGTGGACATTTTAAATAATCTAGGCATTTAGTTGCAGAAAGAAACTGTTGTGCCTCTTATAAAACTTTTTTTGTTTGGGTATTTTAGATCAATATCTGAAATCTTCTGCTGGGAGTAAATCCTGACACAAGGACGACAGATACGATGCCTAATCAGCATAGAAAAAAGAAGAAAGGGGGTGTACCGGACCGATGGCTGGACTACTGTCCTGTTGGAAAAAGAATACCAGGAACTAGATTCATTGCCTTTAAAGTGCCCTTAAAACCTTCTCTTAACCTTCAGGTCCCTGAGTCAAGCACCTTTGGTATGTCGGACCTCCTGGACATCGTAGAAAGTCAGAATCAAGAGCTGGGTCTGATCATTGACTTAACCTTCACCACAAGATACTACAAACTTACAGATGTCCCACAGTCCTGCTCTTACATAAAGATCCTCATTGAGGGACACAAAGTTCCCAGTAACATAGCCATCCTGAGCTTTAAACGGGCGGTGAGGGGTTTCCTGAAGGAGAACCAAAACAATGACAAGCTAATAGGAGTCCACTGTACTCATGGCCTGAACCGCACAGGGTACTTAGTGTGCAGATACCTGATAGACGTGGATGGGCTCGACCCCCCAGCAGCTCTGAAGCTCTTTAATGACAGTAGAGGTCATTGCATTGAGAGGAAGAATTACATACATGACCTGCTGAGAACTGCCAAGAGGAGCAACGGTGGCATCGATGATCCAGGAGAAGAACTGATCAGGGGACTTGCTATGGTGAGACTGCAGCCCACAACCAAAGAAGAGGAGGATCAAGCACCGAGTCCCACAGACAAACAGAAGCATTAACCATCTAGTGATGTCAGAATAGAAAATAAGTTGATCAGGAGCAACTATCTGGTCATTTGTGGAGCGCAAACCAAAAGTTTGGTGCTAAACCTGCACAAGATGGCCTCCACATTTCCTCTACTCATTACCAAGTCTGAAATAGTCACGCTCTCCCAGAACTACGATGTCCATTTAAGTCACATTTGACATTAACAGGAAAAAAGTTTTTTTTTTAATTGTTAATCTCATCGCTACATTTTTGGATCATTCTAATCAGTCTACTTCTGTTCTGAGATGATTTATATTAATATAATTGAAATTAAATTAAAATTCCTAGTTTGAAAGAAAATATTTGAGCTGATTTTTCAGAAATGATTTGATCCAGGCATGGATGCGAGAGTTCAGTCAGAGCTAAAATGTTTTTGCTGCAGAGACACTGAAACAAATGTTAAAACAAGAAAGTTTTGTTTAGTCTTATTCAGTAAAGTTCTGGTTTGATACATCTGGGTCATTTAGATAATGGATCTACCTTTTGTTGCTGTTTAGTTGTCGGCATCTTTCCACAGCTGTAACAAAGAATATTTTGAAAAGTGGAAATATTAATGATATTAAACTAATTTGAAAATGTATTGAATATTCATAAATAACAGTTTTCATGTGACTTTGTTAGCATACAGACAATTAGAGATGATAAACTTCATTTAAACTTTTAATTTCCCTGATTTAACAAAGACAAAACTCAGAAATAAAACAGCTGAAATATGTTAATCTGAAATGCTACAGGTATTTGGTAATCTTAAAAGTCCTACTTACCAACCAGAGCATTTTAAATGATCTAACCCTCCCCTCTAAAGTAACACTCAACCCACCAATGCAGATATAAAGAAGCTTTTTATGACTAACTTCATTTTTTCTCTGTGCAATAATAAACTGCACCCAGAATCATTTCAGCAGAGATGCGTCTTTCTGTCATATTTCCGCTTCACTTGCAAAAACATGTAGAAAAATATTAAATAAAAAGAGGCAGCGAACATCTTCAAAACATAACTTGACCAAACCATAGAAATGTAGGTCAAACATTTAGGAGAAAAACAAAGTCTGACTGCACTACTTAAATTTGCCTCTTCCTCCTTTTCTTTGGTTTCCCCGGATTATTCTGGTCCTGGTTGTTCTTTTGGGACCGGGACGGACACTTGTGCCTCCGCCTCAACAGAGTCTTGCCACAGTCGACACACTTTCTGGGTTTCTGTGCTTCCTGGACTTCAGTCGCTATGTTCAGATCGGTGTCCTCCCGGAGCCGCTTCCGCCTGTTCTGGGTCCGGACCTGTGTCTGCACCTTCCTCTTTCTTCTGTGTGTGAGGAGGTGATGTTTCAGGTCATCTGCACTCTCAAACTGTTCCCCACAAAAACCGCAGACCTGCTTTGCCTCCAGCACATGTTCTTCGGCATGTTTCAGCAAAAAACTGCGAGCTGCAAAGATTCTGCCGCAGACTGAGCAGCTGAATCCTTTCGGTCTGGAAAGCGCCTGGGATTTATCGGCAACAGGTGCGGGGTCATCAGAGTCTTTGCTGTAGTCTTCACTGTCTTCAGTCTCAGACGACAACACCACTGGAACATCCTCATCTGGACCCACTGGTCTTGGCTCAACTGCCAGCTGAAGATCCTCACACGACTTTACCGCAAGGCTTGAATTGTAGGTGAACTCAATAATATCGTTCTCATCCAGGTGTTGGAGCTGCTCCTGTTGCTGCAGGTTCTGGTCCTCCTGATTAGATGTCAATTCCTTACTCGGTAGCAGCTGTTGCGTGAAAACATCTGCTTAGAAACACAAACATGGATTATTACTTTTAAGTATTGGACACTAACCAGACTCAGAATTATCCAACTTACTGAAGACATTTGGTCTGCAGAGATTAAACATCCACACGGATAATCAGAGTCGTACAAAAACTTATAGGTAAATGCCTTCTTGTGGGATTTAACAACTGCAAGAGATTACAGCTACAGATTACATGCCAATTCGTTTTGACTGCCATTTGCTACAACATGACAACGTGTTTTGGAGTGTTTTCCAGCTCAAAAATAATTCTATATGCTACAGAAAATTAACTATTATGGAGTTAATTCTAATAGTAATAGTTCCATAAGGGGGATATTTATTCTCCACATAAAAAGTTGCATGCCAATATTAAATGTACACACAGAATGTTATTGACTTCAGATAGATTGCGTCGAAAAGAGAATTCCCTCCAACCGGACCTGAAACCTCCAGACTAATACCTCTTCATCAGCAGAACTTTCACATCTTCCTCACCTGCCGAACGTGAATCCATCAAAGGTTTATTTAGCGCACAGAGCAGCGCGTGCTGTCGAGAGATGACTTCTTGAGACAACGCCGCTTCTTCTTCATATTTCAGGATGGCTTTTTCAAAAGCCGCGAGGATTTCTTCCACTGCTGTGTTCAGCCGCTGACTGACGAACGCGCGGATCTTTTGGACAGAAGACATTTTGTGCGTTAAAACGCAGCAGTAATCAGAGAAGCTGGGGTAACACTGCTCAGGGACGGATAATGTTGCTACTTTTCAGCTAAAGAGGTAACTTTCGTGTAGTTCCGGTAATTACCCGATGTTGTCGGTCTGCGCCTGTTGATGACGTCACATTATATGATTGGCTGGAGGCTGGCTAGATGATTGTGATTGGTTTATACAGTGTACGGGCCGAACTGGACTACGAATTAAGTAGTTTTTCAATAAAATGAGATTGTAGTTCTTTATAGGAAATAAAAACATTACCCACAAAACAAAACTGGCATAAAATAAACCAAATGGTCTTCGCTTTGAAAATGAACTGTATACATATATTAACATTATAAATAATCCATCCATTTTCTACCGCTTATTCCCAAACATTATAAATCATGTTGTCAATAACAAAGCTGTTAAAACTCACTGCATGCAATATTTCAGATCTCAGGACCACTCATTGTAGAATCATGTTTCCATGATTTTGAATGTGTGTGTGTGTGTGTGTGTGTGAGTGTGTAAGAGGGATACAGATATTTTTTTTTTTGTTTGTTTTGTACTATATTCATCTGAACTTTTAAGTTTAAGTGCAATTTTGTGTTGATACAATTTATTAATTATGCTGCATTTTTTATTTGTAACAGTATTTGTATTTTTGTTAAAAAATCTTGATGTTCTAAACACAAGTTTGCAAAGTATTGGCAAGTTGCCATGACAACATAATAATCCATCTTCTCCTATCTATCAGTATAGGAAAATAAGTTTAGCTTGATCAAGTAAATATTAAATAAAAGATTAATAATAATAGATTCTGAGCATTTATTTATTTTTATTCATTCATTAAGGCAAATAAAAAAGGACAGGGTAAAGCAACACTGCTGCCAGGGGTTACAATTTTTTTAAGCATCTTTTCAGAAAATCAAAGCAAACGCATTAAATGAAACACATAAATCAATATTTTAATGTCTTTCATATTAGTGGAATATTTAATACTTTTAATATAAATTTATGGACATGTCATGCAACTACATAAATAAGATTAATAATATTGCTTTTTCCCCCCCAGGTGGATAATTAGAACAAACAATACATGTTCAAAGCAAAGGGAAAAGTGTGTTTCAATAAAAGTAGATATTAAGCTGCAAATGTCTTCTCATAATTTAGTGGAGAAGGGAGATGAAAGCATGGATAAGTTTCACCAGAGGACTGTACTACAAAGCGTGATTAACTCAGCCCGGACTTATCTCCGTTCTGGATTGACGGAGCCAAACATTGAGGAACTGGGATAAGCTGTACTACGAAGCTGGTTATCAACTCACTACCTCAACACAGACTTTTCCACTGAAGATCAGTGCACGTTCACATAAAAAAGTGGTGCTCGGAGGTTCTTAACAATCGCAAATATGTACAAACCCAAAGCAGCACATTTTTCCATGGAGGAGCAGACTATCATTCTCAACAAATATGAGGAATTTAAAAACATAATTCAGGCTAAAAATAACACTGTTGTTGCAGCAAAAGCAAGAAGGAATGCTAGCAGAAAACTGTGACTCTGTTAATCTGGAGGTTTGTCAGATCATTCAATATTAATTAATGGTACAATATAAACTGACAGTAATCAAATCACTGTATTACAGTGACAAAATATCTGGGAATGTTTTACCTACAGCGTATTTACCAGTTAAAGGATCCCCTCACATATGAGCACGTTATATCAATTCCTCCACCATGAATACAGGATAGTTGTTCCAACACTCAGTGGTTCTGTACTTATGTCATGTGTAAAAAAGGAAGCGGCTCCAGTGGAGCTAAAAGGATTCAGAAGTAAGAATATAACTAATATAAAAACATATTTCAGAGCAACAACGGTTTATATCTGTATCTGTTGTATGGATAAAAGGAGCACAATTCATCTGATATTCTGGAAACACTCCACAAGTCATGTGGAAAAAAATACCAATACCAAAAAGACAAGGGGGAGGGGTCTTTCCTCTCAAACTTATACTCCTGATTAATTTGACAGATTGATCAGTCTGTCTGTGCCAAAAAACCTCAAAGTGATGCACAATGTTTGCGGGACAGAAATGTCCGACTACGATGGGTCACGTTTGATACAGACGCTTCAACAGCTGACATATGTATCTCAATCCATCTGATGACAATCTACTGCATCCTCTTGGTACAGTATGTCTTCAGGAAAGTCTAAAGGATTGGATCTGTCCCTGAAGACTCTTTCTCTTCTAAGTGCGACTCACACTCTCTGTGCAGCAACGTAAACAGAGTCATCTAAAAGTGGGCAGGAGATTTGTCTGATTGGTCAGGAGGTGGTTCTTTAATACTCTCTGGTCTCTTATCCAAGAACATAATCTGCTCCCGAGCAGATTAGCCGTTCAGCATGTGTTGCTGCAGTGATACAGCTGGATCAAAAGTAAACCAGCTTCATAGTACAGAAATCCAGAAGTAATTCCTGAAGTTATCCAGATAAATGAAAATCCTGCTTCGTAGTTCAGGCCTCTGTTCTTCGTGGGACACTAAACCTTTAATTCTGTTGATGTTTCTGAGTTGGTAAAAAGTTTTCTTAGTCACAGCTTTGATGTGGCTGCTGAAAGTCAGATCTGAGTCCATCAGCAAGGTTACAGACTTGGTTAGTAGTTTTAAGAGCCTGAGTCTCCAGATGTTCACAGATGATGGTCATCTTCTCCTTGCGTACCAAACAAAATAATCTCAGTTTTAAATTTATTTAATTATAGAAAATTGTCTCTGATTCATGTGTTAATTTACTCCAAACATTGATACAGTAGATCTTTTGGTCTGCAGTCGTCTTGTGACAAAGACACATAAAGTTGTGTATCGTCTGTATAACTGTGATAATTGATGTTAAAGTTCTGCAATAGTTGACCTAAAGAAAGCAGATACGAGTTGAACAGAAGAGGTCAAAGGACTGACCCCTGAGGTACTCCACAAGTCATTACCTCTGGTTCAAATTCATAGCTGCCGATCGTAACAAAATAACTGTGACCTTCTACATATGACCTGAACCAGCTAAGAACCATTCCAGCAAATCCAACATAGTTTTCCAGTCTGTGCAACAGGATTCTGTGATCCACAATATCAAATGCAGCACTGAGATCCAGCAGAAAAAGGAATAATATAGGACCAGAATCAGTATTGAGCCTAATATCATTTAGGACTTCGACCAGAGCTGTTTCAGTGGTGTGAGGAGGTCGGAAGCCTGACTGGAATTTATCCAGATTTCCACTTTCATTTAAGAAATGTCATTCATAATATTCACTTAGATTTGTAATGGTGCAATATAGCGCTGTGTCATCAGCAGGTGCAAGTCCAGCAGATCTGGGGCCTCATTTGTAAAGTTATTTTAATTATAGTTAACTTTTGGTATTTATAAAAACATGACATTGTGGGAGAATTTCACAAAATGGCAGAAAATCTGGTGAAAAGAGAAACGGTCACAACAACAGCTGAACAACAAAGCCAAAGAAATAATGTGAGTTTTGACAAATTTGTGCAAAATGAAATATAAACTGTCACATTAAAATGTTATTGATACTTATTACAAAGCATTATCTGATTTCACAACAGAAATGTTCATAAGACCATCAACCGTAAAAATACATTCTGTCATTATGAAATAAAGCAGGACTACATGTTATTAAAGCCACTTTACACAGTTAATCAATAAGCTTTACTATATATTGCCACACAAATTAAGCTCTGGAATAATAATTAAAGTGCTCATAGACAATCAGGGTATTTCCCCCCACTTGCAAATATACAGAAAATGAAATGATGTTTAGATATAAAATAAATTGCAATGCATAAGGACGCACAATGTTTAATCTGTCCCTGCAAAAAAAGGAACTATGTGTGCCGCAGCCAGACATGTCGTGATGAAGCGGATCATCAGGCTGATGAAGGTTAGGTGCTGTCCCTGATCACAAACCCATCTTCTTATAATTATCTTACATAATCTATAATTCATCATTTAATTGCAGCTTACATGTAGTTTACACAACATCCTTCAGTGTGTTTAACTGGAAACACAGAAAAACAACATGTGGATCCTGGAAGAAGCACAGCTTCCATCTTTAAAGGACCAAACGACGAAGAAGTTTCTAACTAATCCTGTAGAAGAGTTTTATACACAAACTGATTGAATCCATAAATCTGAAAAGATGTTTCTGAGTGAAAGAGACAAACATGTACAGACGGAACTTTTCATCAGTTTCTCTGCTGCCATCAGAGTCTTTACACTCAACACAGAGAGATGTAACTAGAGCTCGACCCGAGTCCAAATCCAGCATAGAGAGGACGAGTGAATGTGGTGATGAAGGTGTGGAGGTGAATCAGTGAGTCAGAGGAGACTCTGTAGAAGGACAGAGTCCCAGCAGGATAGTCTACATACACTGCTACTCTGTTAGAGACAGAGGAGGAGGGGATGTGTGTCACTTTCTTATTACAGACAGAGTAACCTTCATCATCGGAGCATCTCAGTCTCCAGGACTGATCATTACATCCAAAGACACCCTTTATATCTTCTTTCCTGCTGATTTCTCTGTAACTCACTGATATAGCAACATATCCTCTCCACTCTACCTCCCAGTAGCACCGACCAGTCAGAACATTTTTACACAGAAGCTGATTACTGTAAAATCTATCTGGATGATCAGGATATGGCTGAAGTGTCTTTACATATGTCACCTTCCTGTTGTTGTCAGACAGTTTGAGGCATCTGCTCACTGTGTTCATGTCAATGGTGAGTGTACAGGAATCTGATGGAGAGAACAAACAAAATCCAGCTGCAGTTATTGATCTATTTTTAATACTGACTGATGAATGAGTGATGGGACAGTGTGAAGCTGATTGAATGTGATGAATCCAATGAAAAACACACTTACACTTCCTCAGACCTCCTGGTCTCAACCATGTTTCTCCAGCAGGCTCCACCCTGAAAGGAGGTAGCATGAGCATGTTAACATGGACAATACATGTCTCTAATAGACACCTTTATCATGGGGACAGAGGAAAGAGACGTTTTAAAATAACTGCATAGAAGAATTTTCTAAGTAAAAGGCCAATAAAATCTGACGACAGTGTGTAACAACCTTTGTGTTGCCGTCTGGATCATGTTTGTCAGATGCAAACACCTATCTACTGACGTCTGCAACATGATCTATAGGGAAAGGATCCAGTTTGTCTTAAATATTCAGCTTTCAGCAGCGGTCAACAGATAAACTGAGAAATTATCTATTTGACCCAAATGGTAACTAAACTTAATACAAATCAAAAGTATCGAAATTAACTTCAGCAACAGGAACAAACAAGAACAAGTTTGCTTTCCAGAGAATAGATTACAGCACTGAAAACCCTTAGTCTACGCCCACCTACTGTGTGGGCCATGCCCTGGGGGGATGTACATTGGGCCTTGGCAATCGGCTCCCTTTTTAATTTCAGCATAAAAGTTTTAACTACAGCGTTGGTCCTGTTTTCAACCAGCGGTCTCTGGCGGCACCCGTTCTTTTAAGATGTATATGTAGATAAATATTAAACTGACGCACCTGTGATCATAGATTATGATGATTTACAGATTTTATTATAACACCAGAAACACGATGACGTCACTAACGTAGTATCTTAACCATTAAGTGGATTAAGTGGAAATGTGAGCGAACATAGCCTGAACATAACAATGGTCAATATTCATCTCTATTATCAGACAGGGTATTTTCATCATCTGAATTGTTTAATTTTGGTTAGGTAAGAAGAAACCTGGTCAACTACAACACAAGACACATCTGTGAAATCCACTGCCTACCTGATATAAAATGTTAACTGTTAATGTGATGGTAGCACCGAGTTCTCTGTTCTCTGTTACAATCCATTTGTCCCATCTCTCCATGTTTCCGGTATAATCTGTAGAACAACAGGCCGTTCTTTTGGCTGTGTATATTTTTAAACCCGAATGCGAAGAATGAAATCACCATTTCACCCAGGATAACTGTTTTCGGTGCCGTCCAGAGCAAAAGTCACATGACTAAGTGATATCAGCTGCATGTCTTTTATACCACTTTAAGTCCCCAAGAGGACGACCTGTAACAAGGTCCTCACCAGGTGGCGCTTTTTGCACAAAAAAATCATATTTTTGGCTATATCTCTGGAACTATTTGTTTCATTGACCTCAGGTAGAGTCAATGATGGGAGGTCATGTCCTAAAGAGGAAGAGCAGAATCTAAAATAATTCAACACATTGATGGAGAGATATGATAGTTGACAGGATCTTCAAAAAGTTTTAGAGGATTAAGTACTGACAGAAACATGATGAAAATACTTAAGAACAGGGATCTTGAACCCAACTGTAAAGGGACCAAAAAATAAGGAATATCTAAAAAAATCACACAGCTTAGTTTGGTTTGTGTTCTAACTTAACTTAGCTTAAGCAGATTACACCGCTTTTAACATTGCATAGTTAAAAGTACTGCCTTCTATTGGGAAATAGTCCTGCGAAAAGTCTGTTTTGGAGAAAAACAATAACGGACTAAATATGAAAGGTATATATGCTGGTGGACATTTATTTAGTGTGAGCAGGGATCTTTTTTTTCTCCTTCAGAAGTGGACTTGGAGAAGCTGCATTCAGCTTCGATGCTCCACTTGTCTAGAACAAACTCACAGAAAGCTTCAGATTGAGCTGAAACACTCAGTTTATTTAAATCCAGTGTAGAGGAAATTCATGTGTTAGCTTAATTACCTTGCTCTTAATGTCTAGCTGAAAGGTTTGACTATAAGGCTCCTA
>JBAMHX010000019.1:19122431-19138306 GCA_037177515.1 Pseudomugil tenellus
TGTCCTCTACTGTTTGATTCTGTGCTTGTGTTGTTCTTATTCTCTGATGTAAGTCGCTTTGGAGAAAAGCGTCTGATTAATGGCTTTAATGTAAAGTAATTTAATGTATTGTAATAAGTAGCTTGTTCAGTTGTTGCAGAAATAAAGTCATTGTACAAAATGAGAGTACAGGACGACTCTTCCTCCCTCCACCAGCAAGAGGTGCAGGTCTGACAACGTAACATTATTAATATCACAGACTGTCATAAAAAAACGGACGCAACACAGTCTGCAACAGCGATTATCTGTGTTACAATTAGTGCCATTTGTGACTATTATATATAAATTACTACTCTGTCAAAGATTACATTTTTGTGACATTTGGGAAAACATCTGGATTTTATTTTGGTTTATATATTATATATGTCATGATATATTTTATGGCAAAGAAAATGGAGTAAACAAAATATAATTTAAATTGCATTTAAAGGACCCCTGAATGCTGCATAAATGGTTCACCAACCTCACTCATGTTGGTTAAATAAGGCAGACACGCATGTGGACTAAATGTAAAGATAAAAGCAGTAGAACTGATAGCAACACTCATGTATGCACCATTGATAAAATTATTGCACCACACTAATTTAAAACTAAGTTATTTCTGTTTCATTTTTACTGATGGATATTGTTTATTTATTTTACAAACTATTGTGAAAGAGAAAAATGGACTTTCTGTAATTCAATTTATGGTTGGTGTAAGCATTAAGGAACCAAAACTCAAGTTAGTTTATTTATTATATAGTTTTCAAATTAGTCAGCCGATTAATATGTTATCGGAATTTTCTTCTGGCAAATATTGGCATTGGCCTCAAAAAATCCATATCGATCGGGCCCTAGTTAAAGGTTAGGCTACTGCGAGGTGCTGAATTAACAGCAGCCTACAAGCGAGCAAAGGTTTAATTTTTAAAAAATGTTTTAATCCACTTTGAGACCATTTACTTGATGTAATCAGTTGCATGAAAATGATTTATTTCTGATTTAGTTTTGCTATGATTGCAGCAATTATACAATTATACACCTTGTCAGGGGGCCTGTGGCATGCAGGCGCCTGCCCCCACCCCAGCCCCGCTATAAGATTTGACCTTTCAAAAGCAGCAGCGAAGAGCAGCGAAGAAATTGTTGATAGCAAGAAATTTTAAGGTTAATAAATGTTTTTACTCATGTTAGCTCACTGTTTAAATATGTAATATAAACAACATATGCATTTCCTCCTCATGTCTAATAAAAATGCTTCTGTCCTTAAAATTACGCTATGATATTATTTATAATCCATACAAAATACTGCACATCTATGGTTTGAGTTTTGATACATCTTGATGTAGCGGATAAATTAATAAGTCCAGGACTGTTTTACCCATGTGACAACTTATTAAAAAGTTTCTGTCCACTTTTTTTTCTTTTATACTACAACCACAATAGCACTTGAACAGAACAACTCGTATTTCCTATTTACAAGTGGAAAATCATCTTTCCCATGGCACATGAAGGCAGCATTAATATGGTAGCAGGAATGCTGTTGTGGTCATTCTTACATGCAATCCTTCCTGTATGACAGAGATAATCTAACCAACTCTGGTCCTTGAGATGTACTATCCTGCAACTTATAGATGCATCCCTTCTCCAGTACACCTTAACGGTTCATCAGCAGGCATCTGCAGAACTGAATGATACGTGCATGAAGAAAATCAGCCATGTGATTCAGGTGTAATGGAAGGGTTGCATCTAAAAGTTGCAGGATAGTAGCTGAGTCTCTGAAAACTGGACCATGCTCCATATCTCGTAATTGCTTATTCAGAGACAGGAAGTGTCCCTCATTCTCCTTGAAGCTGGGAGGAACAGCAGGAGGCACATATGGTCTTGCATTCAAAGCCATTAAGTTTTACTCAACAGGTTGCTCTGTTGCATGGGTTTTGTGTCATCTTCCAGCCTTATCTCTATCAGCTTACTTTCTTGAGGTCCTCAAAATCTCCTCTACTTTGTGAAGCAGTTTCACAAGTATGTTGTCGAATGTTGAGGTGTCTTTTCTTTCCTACGTTGCACCTATTCACATCTGATCATTTTTTTGTGCTGAAATCATCTCAGTCCAACTGCACCTTTACTCTGGACTCGTTCCCTTAGGACTTATGTGAAAGGCTGATGAGGTCTAAACAGAATTGTGAAAAATTGTATTAACTTACAACTTGGAAAAGCCCTTAAATTTCATGGGAAGCCATTGTTACAAGCTGTTATGTCCCATATTGTGTGCTTAATGTATGGTTCTTTGGAAGGGTACTAAAAGTGAAGAACACATTGATATAGTCTCCCAGGTCCTCCCCAAACTCTGTGTGTCTGGCGTTTTTCATATTTCATATTTTGAAGAAGCCTAAAGTCTACATAGTATCTCAAACAGGAACCAGGTCCATTAAAAAGTACTCTGCAACAATTCTGATAATCATGTATTTTCATTTTAGTGGGATTTTGTGGTTGTTTTAGGTCTCAGTGGACTCCTTCTCAGTCTCTGTGTAGAACTAAAATGGTTAGAGGCGGCCAGTTGTGTCCATGAACTGGCAAATGCTAAAGTAGCAGACTGGAAATTGCTCTGTGCAATTCTGTTTGGAAACAATAGACACTACAGACACAGTCCTGTGGATAAAAGATGAGAGGCAACATTTCTCTTGTTACTATCATTAATTCTAATTTAATTTATTTCACTGATAAAATATATTTAATCTTGAACTTGAAGTGTTTTTCCTATTTTTCTGTTTTCCAGTGCTCCCTGCAGGCATCCAGCAGCTGTTGGTGGGAAAAGAAGAGGCACCCAGTGAGCACCAGGAAGATGGGTGCTCTGTTATGAACCACGAGGACCCAATACCACAGCTTATACACATTAAAGAGGAAGAGGAGGAGGAGGATGTCACCAAATTAACATTCAGTCCTATCCTTGTGAAAAGTGAAAATGAGGAGGAGCCACAATCTTCACAGCTTCATCAGAGGCAGATTGAGGAGAACGCAATTAATCTAGAAGACAACAGAGGAGGTGTTAAATCAGAAAATGATTACAAGACTTTAGCCTTTATAGAATCAACAAATGACATCAGCGTTGACTGCAACACAATCCAGGAGCCTTCCCCAAGAGCAGATAATGAAATTCCTCTAAATGATCCTGGATGTAATAACTGGAACTCATTTAGATGTCCCGAGTGTGGGAAAAGATTTGGGTCCCTCAGTTATCTCAAGTTACACATAAGATGTCACACAGGGGAAAGACCTTACAGGTGTCCTTTCTGTAAGAAATGCTTTTCATGGAGAGGACGCCTACAGAAACACATAAGAATCCACACAGGGGAAAAACCTTTCAGGTGTGCTGTGTGCGGCAAAATGTTCAGCGAAAATGGGAACCTCAAAGTGCACATGAGGATTCACACTGGAGAGAAACCATTCAGCTGCACTGTGTGTGGGAAAAGTTATGCACAAAGGGGGAATTTGAAAATGCATATGGCAGTCCATAAAGGAGAGGCAATATTCAGCTGCAGTCTTCAGTCTTCACAGCCTCATCACAGCCACACAGAAGAGAACAGAAAGTGTTTGAAGGAACCAGATTCAAGAAAGGAGTCTGATCCAAATGCACATTTACAGACAGCCAATATACTTGGTTGTTGTCACGGTAACAATGGAGTTACTGAGAACTGTTTGGGATGTACAAACTGCAAAAAGCCATTCAGCTGCTCTGAATGTGGGAAGCGGTTTGGGTTTCAAGGACAGTTAAAAGCACACATCAGATGTCACACTGGAGAAAAGCCTTTTAGGTGTCCGGTTTGCTGGAAATGTTTCTCATGGAATGGATGTTTGCAGAAGCACATGAAAATTCACACAGGGGAGAAACCTTACAGATGTACAGTGTGCGGTAAAGGTTTTGTTGAAAGTGGAAACCTTAAAGTTCATATGAGGATTCACACAGGAGAGAAGCCTTTCAGCTGCTCAACGTGTGGTAAAAAGTACAGACAGAAGGGAAGTCTAACAAAACATCTTGAAGTCCACAGACAGTAAGAATTATTCCATAGAAACATCTTAAAAAATTATTTGGGAAGTCAAATGTAAAATTATATGGAAGCCGGTTTCCCCTCTCCGTTTATGTTATCAATAATGATTAACTAGTACAGTTTTAAAACGTAATACTACTTTAGAAATATCTTGAAATGTTATTTTTATTACTCAAATAATGACCAAATCCCAAAGATGGATACACGGGTCTCATTTTAATCAGAAGAAGACAGAACAGAGAGATTAGTGTCCCATCCATCTACTCTAACAGTAGATGACAGTTCAGGGCTTCCGTTGTTTTGCTCTATTTACGGCGATCAGAAAAAATATGATAATATATATGAAAAATATGGGTTTCTTTTGGGTTGCTCATTGCTGCTGTGTCCCAGCTTCCTTTTCTGGTCTCTGAAATCTTTTTAAACTTCATTTAATTTGTTGATTAGCTTGTTGATGTGACAGCCGGCTCCTGCCGTCTCTTGCTGCAGCGGCTCGATATTTTCTTTGGCAAGCTGCCGAGAAGTTGTGCTTCCTGGCAGGGATCCAGACTGCTTCAGAATAACTTTTATAAGTTTTATAATTAATGTGTTCCCTTACCCTTTTATGATAAATTTCTTCTTCACTTGTTTTTTTCACAGCGACTGCACTTTCCCCTTTACCGTTCAGGCTGTCTTCTCCTACACCTCTTTCCCGAAGTTACACAACAACACATTAGACTTTTAAGTCCGCCCTTATGGTTGTGAAAATACAGTACAAACTGAAATATACCTCATGAACTAACCTGCACTAATAATTAGAGTACTTACAGGCTCTTTGTGTTGCACCGCTGCAGGTGTCTCATCAGCTGCATTGTGGTGTCTAGTTAGCCTACGCCTCTAATTTGCTTGTGATTGTTTGCACCCCAGAAATAATTCTCATTCTGGATGCATCTCTTTTGGAGCCACTCTGAAAACATGTTTATTTTAGCTGTGACATCGGACATTTTAAGATGGGAGTCTGTGGAGATTGCTCTCTATTGCAGCCAGTCCTCTAGCGGTGAGTGGTGAGATTGCTGCCTGGTGTGAATATATAAAATCAAATCGCACTTCTAAAATACACTGTTTTGCATGGTAGTTGGCGAAGACTGGAGGTGACAAAACCATGCTTCTGGGGGACCAGTTGTCATGGCAACGTCCAGTGTTTTTCCCAGAAAGTGGTGGAAGTCTATAGTTCTTAGAAATACTGCAGTGCATTGCATTCATCATTCTATTCCATTTAAATAATTCTATATCAAACTCTTATCAATGTAGAACACCTAGAAATAAATCTTGTCAGCAGTTTTCAGTCTTTTTTTCTTTCTTTTAACTGGTTCTAACATAAGTAACAAATGAAACACCAAAAACAAAACAAGACAAGATGTGCTGTCAGGAATGGTTTTAAGTTTCAAAAGGACCAGAATCTGTAATGACCACTTTGTGCGTCACTTTATAAGGCTTCAAGTTGAACTGAGCATCCTGGAGATTTTTCCTGGAAACACTGGAAGCAGTGGATCCACAAAATACACTTCAGTGTAAGACTTCAGTGATCAAAAATGAAGGTTTGCTGCCAGAGTTTTTAAAATATGGAGATTTAAATCGTAAAGTGTGCTTTATTCAGAAATGCATTTTGAGTCTTGATAAGGGGCAAAGTAACTGGGTACTCTTGAGGAATTAGTATTGATGACTGCTGTCATACTTGAATGTAAGATAATTGGTTCATCCTGCTGTGCCTTAGTCTAAACAAACATGTAGCCTGACCTGATAAGATCACTTTGTACTTAGCCCTTTTAAGTCCAACCTAAGAATGACGAGAAAAGGGAGATTTTTTTTAATCTAAAGTTTTTGTATTTTTGACGCTGAAAAATCAGAAAACAAAATCTGAAAAAAATACAATGGGTTTTTTTTGTGTATTTGTATTTTGCTATTTATTACCATGTGATGAGTCAAAACTAGGGCTGTGTGAAAAGATCGATTAATAGATTCTGAATCGATTCTCATATCAGTTCCAAAAGATCAATCCATAGGTCAAAATATTGAATTATTTACATTTCCGTTGGTGAACTTTGACCTTTCATTCACGCATTAGTGTGACAACACACTACATAGCCTAAGACATGAATCTCCTCATATGTACCACAAATCGAAGAAGTCATCTTTAACTTCTGACATTTCATTAATTTTTTTTGTTGAATGTCACTAGTATTAATATGTAGTATTAATATTAATAATACTAGTATTAATAGTTTTAATAACTATATATACATATAATTTAACCAAAAAACCCCAAAGATTTTAATAACACTGAACAAAATCCATATCGGATCAGAACAGATCTGATTGAATCGTGAAAATCTATTCTAAATATTGAGAATTGAAATTAAATCGATTGTTGAAATCTGAATCAATACGCAGCCCTAGTCAAAACTAGTGTAACCTCCTGGTATTCACAAGACAGGAGACCAGTATCATATGGGATACAAAAGGGTTTTGAATAAAGTTGCAACCATAAAGTGATGCAAAATGTCTCAAACTGTATATAGAAAATATGATATGTTTGGCTTTATAGGTTTAAGATCATAAGAAGCATTTAAAAAACCTGCATTGCAGTATTTATTACTGGGCAGCTGCTGAAACAGTGTTAACTTCATCTTTGATCCTAGCTTAAAATATATGTAATTTGAAAGGTAAATACAAAAACCAATGTGCAGCTTGGTATAAACTATAGCAGATCACGAACTTTGGAGAATTAAAATACAGATGAGCAAAAGTAACAATGTTATCTGGATAAATTAAATAATGGGTCTGTGTAGTAGCTTGCTGTAAATGTTTGTAGGATGCCTTGTTTTTGTTTTTTTTCCTTTGTTTGCTCTTATTAAAAGTAAACTTTTTACAGTACTGTATCCAATCTAAAACAACTGTCACATTTCTTTGTGTACACTGTGATGTGTTGTTTGCTGTAAACTCTGTTTCTGTTCATGCAAAAGGAAAAAAGCTGTTTCCAGTGTGAACATAGGAAGCAATACATACAGCAATAAATAAGTAAAACACCTAAATACTCATGTAAAGGATGTTGTACTCAGTTATTTGTCATTTCCCACCATACGTTCACTACTAGATGTAAGAAGTTATTAGAAGTTACAGTTCATATTTATTTACTGCCCACACTTCCCTGTATGTATTTACCAGCAGCTGAATATAAATACACGTAGAAGAAAGATTAAGTTGAATAATTCATCCCTTGAAATGCAAAGATTTCTCTTTAAATTAATTTAACTCTATTTTCTCATTTAGTTGGACTTGAGCAAAGGTTTCGAGTGTTAGTTTGGCATATTTTAAGAACACTTTAGTATTTCTGTTTTTTCAGGCAATTTGAATTTATTTACAATAAATAAAAGAATTTGTAAAAAAAAAAACATAAAAAAAGATTCTACTCTAACTACCACAATAAATCCTGGTCATGATCCAGTGATGTCAACAGGTCAGTGGCTGGCAGATGTTCAGAACGTAATTGTTCATACAGAAATCCTTACAATCATAAATCCTTACAAAGCTGGAAAATGTTGGACATAAAATCTGGTAGATAATCAAAAATCGGATTACTTTCTTATTGTTTATCAATTCGGTGCTTACATTTAGAAAGAAAATAGGCAAAAGAAAAAGTCAGATAAAATATCTATTTTTGAGTGTTTTCAGTTTATAAACAAAACATGCAAATGCATCGTTTTCCTGCTGCTTGTGCATAATGCTTAATTTGCACAATTGAAAGCAAAAACTGTGGCAAAAAGTGTCACAACATCTAGGATATGAGTTGCTCGGGTTTGTGCATCAGGACAGTCGAGGTTGTGTGATTTTGAGAAAAAAAATGAAGGCTGAGATGGTTTGGGCATCTTTAGAAAGAATAGCAGACATATCAAAGGATGATGCAGATGATCAGGATAATGTGATGAGTATGATAGAAAAGAACAGATTGAGATGGAGGCAAATGATTTCCCCCCAGTTAGCTCTAAGCGTAGCAGCCTGAATAAAAAATAGACAACTAGACAGGATGTGTAAAGTTTATCTACAGAGAAAATATTAGATATTTTCATCTGGGTTGCATTTAGAAAAGAGATGTATCTTTGCATTGTTTCATTAGGAAACGTCTAACGCACTGCAATAAACTAATTTGTCTGCTTCTGGTTTGCATGTCAGAACAGAAGAGTCTGTCAAACGGGAGGTGCATAAAATGTATAATTTAATTTTATTTTGCTCCAGTTTGGGATTATTATACTGAACCTTCGTTAATGCTGTTAATACAACATTGGAGGTAGGTTTAATATGGATTACTTGTAACAAACCCAGTAAAAAAAAACACTGTGTGATTACAAACATGCTCTAAAATGTCCAAACATGCATTAAATTCCCAGAGCAGGATCCAAGAGCTGCAGTTTCACTAGATAATCCTTTTAGGTGGAAACAACTGCAATGCAACATGAAAACAGAAAAGGTTGGTTTAGTTTTGGCATCATGTTTCCACGGTGGACAAAGACTCGAGAATCTGTATTCTCATTAAGCAAAGCTCAATAGAAATCTGTTTAGCAGCTCATGGCAAAGACATACAATAAAACAACTTAGACACATTTAAAATATATCTGAATAAATGGAAGGATGGGATAAAAGGAATAAAAGCCCAAAAATGATTGACAACAGGCTCCGGAGGGATTTTTTAAATGCCAGGTGAATCCTGTCTATGTAGTCCAGTCTCATTTTTATTATCTGAGGCATATAAGTAAAGTGAAGCTTCATCTTCCTTCTGATATCCTGGAACGGCTCATTCACGCTTTTATCTTTTCTACACTGAACTACTGTAACTCTATTTATACTGGGATTGACCAGGCTCTCCTCCGCCGTCTATAATGGTGAAAAGCCAGTATGAGCACATGCACCTGTACTGAGTTCCCTTCACTGGATGACTTTCTCTTTTAGAATAGTTGTTATAGTTTTATTTTGATGATAAAACTGCAAAAAGACATGGAAGAAAAATAAAACTACTTCCTGGGTTGTTTTATGGTACAATTAACACTTATAGAAGGTCAAAAGCTCATAAAAGTCCATTTTGCATAATATGGCCCCTTTAAATGTGAAATGATCTTGTATTTCTGTAGCAGTGTTGCAGTATTCTTTACAGGCCTCACATTGATACTACATTTTCACTTGATTTTCATGGACACATCTGTCTGAAAAAGCCTAACCAACTGTGCCATTGTGCAGCCCCTAATATAATTTAATTACATTGTTCAATTTCATACAAAAATGTTTTTTTTTTTTACTGCAGTATCCTGCAACCAGTAAAGACAGTAAATAATCAAGTTAACACTTAAAGGTTGATCATTTTAATTCTAAATCAAATTTAATACAGACATGCATTCAAAGAGCTTCATGGAAAAGAGCTGGAAAACACTGACAAAATAAGCTACTGACAACAGATTAAAGTAGAAAAACCCTCAGAGAGCACAAACCTCTGCCAAACTCCCAGTTACCCCTCATATTGTGACTCGCATTTCAAAATATTACTCACACGTGATCTTTGTCAGAGCAAAAAAAAAAAAAAACAGCAGACAGAAACGGCCTATAGGAGGCATCAGCTGCAATAACATGAGTGTCTATCTCGTAATCTTAAAGAATCCTTCAAAACCTTCCTGGATCCAGACGGGGATGCAGATCACATCCAAAATGTAATCACTTGTTCACCTTTCCATTCTGGATATTTTCTGAAAATGTAATGGAGAATCCATACATAACGTTTTGAGTTAAGTTGTACAAAGACAAACAGACTGACAGATAAATATGTAATTAAAACTTGATGGTTTTATAACGTTGATATCAGCTGTAAAAAAAACAAACAAAAAAAAAACTCAACCCTCTTTTTAAACAAAATATGACTCCAACAACCATTTCAAGAAAAAGGAAATATTAAAATATCAATTTAATCTATAGCATAAACAAAAGTTTGCCAGAGGCTAAATTTAACCTGATCTGTTACACAAATTAACAAGCATCCTTCATAAAGACATAAACAGAAGCAGAGAAATCTCACAATTCCAGGAGGATACAAAGACCATCTTTCTCCAAGTTTCTTTGTTTTAGCTCGTGAGAGAATTGCACAGAGGTAGATGGGAAACTTCATGGTTTATGTGCAGGGGGGGCATCAGGAACAACCCAAACCTGAAGTGTGGAAAACGAGATGATCCATTAAACCACTTACAAATAGATGAACAAGTTAAAGAATCACCAGATGACTCAGCATTTTTACTGTAAAGAAACAGCTGAACGACACCCCCTTTGCATGAAATGTATAACCAAAACATATGATCCAAGCAGCCTCTTATAAAGAATTATTTCAGCTGTATAATTTTTTGCACTTCAGATTTATGTCAGTTTCCTCCTCATATGCTTGTTCTTGTGAGGACTCGCCAAGACACTGGTGATATTTCAGCTCCGTATACCAAGCGAAACTTTTCTTACACACGTCACAACTGTACTCTGCATCATGCACGGACATGTGAGACTGCATGCTCGCCTTGTTTGTGTATTTTTTACCACAAATGGGGCAACTGAAGGGTTTCTCTCCCGTGTGCGTTCTCATGTGAACCTTAAGATTTGAACTGGAAGTGGATTTATAACTACAGAGAGAACAAAAATACCTTTCCGTGTGCTGTTTCATGTGAGTTTTCAAAAAGGAATTGTAGCGAAATGCTTTACTGCACATGGAGCAGGTGTACGGTTTCAAGTCATTTACGTATTTCGCTCCGCTTTCTGAAACTTCAGGTTTCATTGACTTCAAACTTGATTGCGGTTTCCTGTAATCTTTCCAAAAGTCACTGTCGACGCTGTCGTCGCTCTCCGGTTGCAGAGAGCCCTTCTGAGCCCTTTCTTCTGACCCACTTTGCGGATTTTTCGAAGAATCTGTTTCAGAGTTTAGACCTGATTGAGGTCCTTTGGTCTCCTTCCAAAAATCACTGTCGACACTGTCGTCATTTTTGAAGAACACCGCTCCAAAATCCGTATCAGAGTTTTTTGCTGCTTCTGCTCCTCCCACGGACTCTCTGCTCTCCTCAGTCTGGTTGGGATAAAGCTCGGAAAACAGAGGTTTCTCTTCGTCTCCTTCAGTCTTCACAGGGACAGGACTGAATGTGAATTTGGTGATCTCAGTTTCCTCCGGTTCCAGTTTAATATGTGGAAGTTCTGGATCCTCTTGCTTCACTTCTCCCTGCATCTCTGTTTGGTAAAGATGTTGACTTAAACCCTCTCTGTATGCGAGTGTTTCCATCTTTGTATCACTCTCAGAGTCGTCATGTTTGACAGGCGGGAAATCCGACTGAGGTTCTCTGGTCTCTTCCCAAAAGTCCTCACCTCCAGCTTTACAGGCTGGTGAAGACTCCTCATCAGTCTCTGGCTGTAAATGCGTACTTGGGTTGGAGGTTTCTGGTTCGCCATAGTCCTCTCCATCAGCAGCTGCTTCCATGTTTTCTAGTTTCTCTTCGTTCTCCTCTGTCTGCTCGTGATCAAACTCTGACTGGTGGATGAGCTTATGCTTAGACAAAACATAATAGGTGCAAAATTCAGCAGAACACACTCTGCACCTGAAGACCTTTTTTCTTTTCTTGTGAACTTCCATATGCTTCATCAGATGTCTCCTCCACGCAAAGTCTTTACCACAAACTGAGCAGCTGAACTGCGTTTGTCTCGTGTGGATTCTCATGTGTTGAATTAAAGCGTCTCTGTCGGTACAAACTGCGCTACAAACCGAACATTTGAACGAGTCTTCCTTCGTGTGACATCTGAGGTGGACGTTTAAATCCTGACGCCTGGAAAATTCTTCACCACACTGAGAGCAGCTGAACGGTTTGCTGGAAGTAAAGCGCTCTTCGGTTCTGCTCTGATCACGCTGAGTAAACTCGCTAAAACATAAATGACTTACGAGCTCCGACTCCAAGCTGAACGTTCTTTTACAGATAACGCAGCAGATGACATTTTCTCCCGTGTGGACAGATATGTGTTTTGTCAAAAGTCCTCCTGTTGCAAATTCTGCCTCACAAAAGAAGCAACAAAGTAGATTCTTGACAGTGGGACCTCCAGAATTACTGCCTGAGATCTCTTCTTTTACTTGACTATTTAAACCTGATTGCAATGGATTGTTGTTTGTATAATAATTCCCGATACTATCATCTGTGTTAGCTTCAATGCTATCCTTGTCATCACAAGAAGTCAATTGTTTCTTGGGTTTATAAATGTGATGCTGTGACAAATCGCTACTTTCGTCACCACACACTGAGCTGCCACATTTTATATCCATTTTATATCCATCGATATCTTCACTTATAGGTTTAAAAAAGTCTAAATTCTTGTAATATCCACTCGCATGTGATCCTGTGCAGTCCTCTTCATTAGCTTGTGTTTCTATCTGTGCAGGACAGAGTTCATTCTGATCAAAAGTCTGTCCTTCCTCCAGTTTTTCTTCCAAAAGCTCTGGAACATCTGAAAAACACAAATATTGCCGGAAAAATTATTTTATGTTTGCATCTGTGGCAAGAAATAAAGAGTTCTTTTCTAACTTCAAATTCTAGGGATGTTAAAGTGGTGGTGAAAAGGTATCTAATGGTTAAAAAATAGATGAGGCCTATCAACAGGTTTATACCTGATATGATAAATCTGTCATTTATGCATAAGAAAACATTACTAAGGCATAAAAATTAAAACAGAAGAGAACATATCAAATCAAAACAATGTCTATGCAATTAGAAGCGATGGCTATATGGCTATATCCCCAATCTTTCATCCTCGAATAGACACAATACAATAATATAAAGCCGCACATAGTCAGTGACAAAGCTCCACCTGGTCTCAAAACTTTGAACCAGACCGGTATGATGTCAGGGCAAGATGCATCCTGAGGTCATGACCTTAAATTTTCACTTGATTTGAGGTCAATAAGACAAATAGTTCCAGAGATGAAGCCAAAAATATGAGTTTTCGTGCATAAAGCGCCTCCTTGTGGTGAAACCATGAATACGATAATGGTGAAATACGAGGCAGGTTGTCCCCTTGGGGACCTAAACATGTATACGGAGTATCAAAATCCAAATGTGAAAATTGTTCATTGCGCTCATACAATAATATCCAGCGGCAGTCGGGATGAAACCATAATAACAGACACTCCACATTTGGGGATATAATTACACAAATATTTATTCCAGTTTATAGATGCAGTCATATTAAAGACTATGAAAGGATGTTATGGGACAATTCACAGGATGTGTGCAAATTTAGGCTTTGTATGCATCACTTGGGACTCATCTTGTTGAGCTTGAAAGAGCATTGCCAGCTGAAAATAACAAGGTCAACTCTTACAGAAAGAAAAAAATGAATTAAAATAAAAACACTTTATTTATCACAAAGGGAAATTACAAGTTGTAATATTTTTTATTCTTTAAAAACAATAACTAGTAATTATAATATAATGACTTGTTCTGAAAGGCGATGCCTGCTGACAGGAATATTGTGCATCTTTTCGATCTTTCATTGGACTTAAGTCTTTCACATGCTTTGTTTGTTCACTTCAATGTATTTTAATCAGTTTTTGCAACATTCTTCTCTGAAGAATCAGCTCCAGTGGATCCAGAGTCACCACCACAACAGAGGCAACCTTATTAGTTTGTTAAAAGAACAGATGGCTACAAAAATAACCATATCGGACTGATTATATGCAATATCTTGGTGCAAACGTCACATGATCTCAGCTTCCTTATGAAGTATAGTATCCTTTCTTGTAGATGGATGGATGGGTTGCATTTTAAGTCTATTTTGTTTTCTGGCCAAAGTATTTGTATTCCTCCACTACAACAGAATCCATTACTTACACATAGGCCTGTTGCGATAAGAAATAAGTGAATTTGTCTGCTATGTTGCCTACAAGATGACATACTAAAGGAGATCAAACATCTATTCAATTTTACTCTGCCACCTTAGATATGTGGTCAAATTAAAGCACGACCCCTTACATGAGCAAACGCTATGTAGCTGCTGATTGGATTACGAACTGCAAGTGTTTAAAGAGCAGACATGTTCCAGATAACCATACTGCAACCACACTGAAATGAATGCTTACTCTTTGAAAGGGTGTGCTTTACATTATCTAGGCATTATTACTGTTATCTTAAAAATGAAAACATTAATTGCTTTGTGCAATATTTTCATTTATCACCATCATTATGATAAGAAAACTGTATTTGGTACAGAACCCGAGGATGCAAAATTTCATGACACATCTTTAGATATGTGGGATTCCAAATAGCTGAATTACAACAAAATATTATGTTAAAGACATAAAGAATTCACAACTAATTCTTTATCACGAGTCTAATTTAGGTTTAAAATATATTTCTCATGAACTTGAAATGTTCTTGTCTGAACTTTGAAGTTATTTACTGATAAAAACCATTACACCTCCAGACAGCTCCGAAACAATTTGCCATAATTATTTGTATAAAATATCATTGCAGTTTTAAAAGCATTAATATATAACTGGACACCACTTTGTGCTTGTTTAAATAAAAATTAGATGAACAATTTACTTGCAGAATCTGATAAGGCTAGTGCGAGGCACATTATTTACCTTGATTGCAAGACCAGATTAGGATTTAGTAGTATATGTAACAGTACAAAGAAAACTAAACGCTAATTATATGATCTACAAAGCTTACTATCCAAAATTAAACAGAATGACATCCATTTAAGCAAAACTTATAGCAGGAAGCTAACCACAGCTAACAGGCTGTGTACATAGAGTTATCCTTTAACGTAGCTATTTTATGCCTTTTATTTTTCCTTTTACTACAGAACAATAGCAGCGAAAATATTATAAAAGGAATGAAAACGAACCTGAATTTTGTAAATATGCTTTCAGTTGTTTACAGGTAAGATCCATTTTTAACATTGAGCACCGGCCACATACACCGCGACTTCCCCCGGAAGTGGTCACAACTACTTCTGGGGACGAATTTCACAATAAAACAGAAACTGCATTATTTTTATTCAGAGAAAGATTTGCTTGTTAAAAAGTCTCGTTTCCTCCCTGGCTTCTCTGAAAACTTCCACAACATGAATGTTGCATTGACCAACAGAGACTTACATGAAATGAATAAGACATTCGTCTGTCCTAAAAAGATAAGGAATGAAAAATGACCTACAATCATTTGTTATGGTACTATACTTTATACACTTCTTTCTGGGACACCCACTGACATGTGATCACCTTTCAGCAGATGTTATTTAATTTTTCATTCTTTTTCACATGCATATTGTTTTTTATTAAAAAGAAAATAGTTATTAGTTTTAGTATGGACAACCCTTTGACATGTTTTTTTTATGTTTTTAGCCAGCTAACTAAAAGGAGAAGTAAAAAAGAAGCCTAGCTATGTTAAAGTTACCTCCACAAAAACTTATCTTATATAAATAAGATGTTATTTTATTGCTACAAATAAAGGTTTTTAGTCCAACCTAAAAAAGTACTTGCAGCACTATCAGTATATGGCAGCATGCAACAATGCATGCAACTTTAAGAACAAAACTTGCAAAAACAAATTTGAAACAGAACTCCCAGATTTACTTTATAGGGTAATTTTAATTTTACTGTTACAAACTATCCATCCATCATTCCCGAACGGGGTCGCGGGGGGGGGGGGGGGGCTGGAGCAAATCCCAGCTCCACAGGCCAAAAGGCGGGGTACACCCTGGACAGGAGATCGGAAAAGCACACGTCTG
>JBAMHX010000019.1:19181319-19191902 GCA_037177515.1 Pseudomugil tenellus
GATAGATAGATAGATAGATAGATAGATAGATAGATAGATAGATAGATAGATAGATAGATAGATAGATAGATAGCACAACACATTTAATTGAGTTTTGTATTCCTTTTTTGTATCTACCTTTTTGTATATCATTGTGATTAATTTAGAGTGCAGAAATGTTAAAACATTATGTGATAATTAGCAGTTCAAGAGCTTATTGATTTGTTTTCACACCATAGAAGCATTGTGGTTTGTCAGTAGTTCTGCAGCTGCTGTTATTAGTGTCGGAATAAATGAACGTTGATGAGCAGGTGGTGGCCGATGCTGTTGTTTTATTTAGGAGAGTTTGTGTTAGTTGTCCAGTGATGAGGCCTCTGGGCTGATCAAGCTCGCATGGGGTCTGATTACGATGGACTAATAATCAACTGGAGATGATTGACAGGGGAAATCTTGTTTCAATATGTTCCCATTTACGTCTACCACATAAAAATGTCTTTAGTATGACCATGAGTATGACGCAGGCCTTTGTTGGGCTAAAAAGGATAGGATGACATCTACACAGCTTATGTGCTTTATCGTATTGGGTATAAAAGTAAGTCTACAAGAAAGTCTTGGTTTTATTTCTGTAGGTGAACATAGCTAAGTCACAATCTAGGGATTTAATACTGACCATATGGTTCTAATGGTTCTTTTATTTAATGTCTAATTGCTTTAGTCCTGCAACTTCTCTGATTCTCTTTATCATTGTTGTCATGCCCTGCTCTGGACTCAATCAGCCCAATCACCATCACCTGCCACCAGACTTGTTATTCTCTATCACCTGTTCCTGATTCCCCTCACAGCTTTTTCCCTCAGCTCACCAGTTATTCCAGCGTCGGACATTGAATCGAATGGATGTATGTGTCCCCTGCTTGGGCCTGCTGCTCCTACCTGCACTGCCCTGTTATCCCGGATATCCCGGATATCCCGGATATCCCACAGTCTGCCTTCCTGCCCCACGTTCCTGCACCCGTCCTGGACTACTCCACCTTCCCTACAGGTTTTGTTTATCACTCCTTGTCTCCTAAATAAATCCTGTTAACCTTCCCTTTGGCTCTGGCTCCCTCCATCGTTACAATTGTAACCTCCATATCCATCCAACCATAAGCGGTTGGATGGATATTTCTGTTACTGATGTTTGATATTATTTCATTGGTAGAGAAAATGTCTGCATTTCTCTCAGTTTTTGCACCTTCATCCTGATCTACTCTCATCTGCAATCTTCTCCAAAAAACTAAAGGAAAGATGTTTTCTTAATTCCTGCAGAGCATTTCTGACCCAATATGCAATATGAAACATCATAAAGATGTTTTTTTTTCTCCCTTTGTTAGAGACAATTAAGCTGTTGACTTAGACAAAGTGACTCATTGTAGCCAGTTTATCTTCATCCAGGGCAGTGCCACAGGAAGGCAAGTGCTTAATGATGTTACATCTTTGATTTTCAAGGATTCTGCTGATTCGTTGGCTGATTCATCTTCATAAATTACATTTAATTTAATTTATGTATGATAGGATGCTACTCAGTGGATGCAACAAATAAAAGTTAAGTTAATGCTCAAGTTTTGTGCTACATGATAATTTGTCTAAATCAGAGGCTAAAAAACTAAAGCACAAATTAAATCCACTTGGATCATTTTCATATTTGTGCTTTTTGAATAATTTGATCAAAATGAACCTGACCTCATCATCAGCAACTTCAGGTATATCTTCATCTTAATAGTTTTTTTTATTGACACAGTCCCTAATGTTGAATTAAAAGTACTCAAAGTAAAAGTTTGATACTAATCAGGAGTGGACAAAATATCTAAAACTAGTATCAGCTATAGTCAAGTATATTATTAGGCTTATTTAATAGTGTTGTATATAGAAAAATAATGCTGCATAAAAAAAACAAGTATTAACACCATTAAAATATAAAAATACACAAAATATAAAACCAACAAATAAAATAGAAACAAGACAGGAAGAATGAAATTAAATGCGGGGGGTGAAGAAGTATTTGACGATCAATATATAATGCTGTTGTAGTCCCGATATGTACACCCTTACCCACCTATTTTTTAAAAAGAAACTAGAGTAAAGAGGGCAATCTACAAGGCAAAAGTATCCAGATCACATTTGCAGATTTAAAATGCCTCCACCAAACCAGATTACACAACTAATTTCATCCCTCTTTCATCCTATTTGAAAATTGATGATATATTCCATTAATATCTTTTTTATAAATTTAAAAACACAGTTTCTATAAATAGATTTCCTGCGCACGCCTCTGTTTCTCTTGTTCAGGACAACCTTGTGATACAATGAAAATGAGCCAAGATACACTTTGTTACAATTTTTTAGATTAAAGCATTTGAATTACAAGGCCACACTGCCACCAGGTGATCAAACTGCATTACATTGTTTTAATTAAAAACATTTAATTCATTTGCACTCTTCAGATAAACATTTATTTTTGACAAACAGAAAAAAAAACACTATGAGAGGCTTAAAACATAGCAGGTCATGAAAACATGAAATACATGTGCAATATTCTAAGGTTTTCTTCTTGAACACAACAGTCAAAAGTCATTTCTCTGTGTGAGAAAAAATGCTAAGGCTTATTTTAAGGTCGTTTTCTTCTCCAATCAGTCGAACTTCAAACCCTCACGCGATTCAGTGGATGTGACACGTAAATGATGACGTCGTTGGAGGCATGCAGCTTTATGAAGAATCTTTATTAACAAAAATAAATGAATCTGAGAGGACAGAGACAGGACCATTAAAACAAAGACAAACATGCAAACACACAACCAGGTGTGTGTGTATGTGTAACAGTGTGAACCTCCATCTTTGTGAGGTCAGTCTGGTCTGTGTACTGAATTTAAGCTCAGGGTGTAGATGTTATGTCCAGACATTTACAGAGGTGATTATGTGTTTTAGGTGTTCAGTAGCATCGCAGGAAGAAGGTGTTGCAAGCTGTTCCTCTCAGACAGTCGCAGAGCCGACCAATACGAGGTCCATGTTTCATCGCACAACGCTCACCTACATCACACTGAGGGGACAAAGATGGGCTTTAAAATACGGATGGTAATTAGTGTCATGAAAGTCAACAAAATCTACTGACGAAAAGTTACAGGAAAAATTTACTTAGAGGTAAATATTCCAACGAGACATCAAACTTACTTTTATCTTTCTTCAATTTAATAAGATTTGATTGATTTTATGTTCTTACTCTAAACTAATGTAAGGATGTTGCCACATCAGCACATTAAGATGTTGCTGTTGTACAATTGGGTCAATGAACATGAGCAATTAATCACCTGCCAAAACTTACTGATAAAAGTTTTAACCTGATTTAAAAATATGTCAGAAACAACAGAGATGTGTTTGGAACTGAAAGAGTTTCCTCATTTATTTAGAAAATACATTCAGATCTGCTTGTAATAGTTAAAAAGGCATTTAGAAGATAACTGGTGAGATTTTTCCTGCATTTAAGCAACATTAGACTTACCAAAGAGTGAACTTTCAGTCTGTGCAAGTCTAACTCCGGTTCATGAGAGCCACAATCATGTATCCTCACTTCAACACACTTGATGAAAATTAATCAGTCAGTGAGCAGAACTTCATAGTTCTTGAACCCATTTAATGGAAGCCAGATGTGTTGGAGCAGAAGTACATCAAAAATCATCAGAACAACGGTCCTCAAGGCCGACTTTAAACACCCCTGGTTTAAGTGGTGTTCCTCAGAGCAGCATCGAGTCTAATATTTATTACTCTTAGGGTTTTTGTTCAGCTTATGTTCAGTAAAGAAACCAAATATACAGAGTTGTGTTTGTTCAGATTATGGGGAAACTATTTTATCTTTATTTGTATGTATTTGTGTGCATGTGACAGTGTGTGAACTATGTATTCATACCATTTATTTTGGTGTGTGTGAAGGATTTTTAACAAGCATGAATTGTTTTTATCATTTAAAGCACTTTATTTATATCATATCAAGGTCGCGTTTCATTTCTGCTACTTCTGATAATATGAGTAGTGATTGTAACCGTCAGATATGACAGCTGTCAGTCATGTTCTCACCCGTGGGATGACACTGGCTTTCTTCTCCACAGAGAGTCCCACTCTGCTGTCAGCTTCTTCCAGGAGACCCTGTAGAGCTTCAGCCTGGACACGCAAACACACCGCAGCACAGACACTTTACCAAGAACCAAAATTAACACATGTGCACATAAATAAGCCCTGTTCACACTTCCTTTAACATGTGTCTCGAGTGGTCCGATCACATCTGGACAGCTGGAGTAATTTTACACCTGGTGTTAACATACGTCAGGGGTCCTTCGTGTGTCGTCACGTGTCCCTGATGAAACATCAGGAACCCTACTGGCGCTATTTATGACATTTAAATATAAACAAGAATATTGCTGTATTTCTATCAGACCAAATAGGAACCAAATGTCAAGGTTTTTTAAATTGATTGTGACTATACTGGAAATGTTTATGACATTTTATTGAAGGTGTGTGAACTTTTGTGGTGCGGTAGCATTTAAAGATGTTTTGGGTGCTTTCATCTGTTTTCCCACTTGTGATTGGATCCTTTTCATTACATTAAAAGACAGATGTCCCACTAGATTAATTTGTTCTATATATATTTTATTTATGTTTTTTGTCACAGTACCACAATTATATTTAGTATTTAAACCATTAATGCCTAATATAGCATATTTACACCCTTTCTGAGACATTTTGCACCACTTTATGGTAGAAACTTTATTAAAAACACATTTGCACACTATATGATAGTGGTCTCCTGGACCAGTTAATGATCCTTCTGCAGGTTCACCTACGAAAACCTTTTTACGACTTTTACCTCCTCTAGATAGTCAAGTTTGATCATCTTCTGAACACCAGAAAGGAAATGACAATAGGTTATAACTTCTTTTTCTAGAGTTTTCTTTTAAAAGACCAAAAGAAAAACTTCAAATATTAAAAATGAGAGTTTTCTGAACATTTTTTTTTCATTTTAGGCAATAAGGGGTTAAACCTTAAAGACTGTGGACAAACCAACTTGAACACAGACGAAAATACTGTAACAATCAGTAGTTCTAACTGGTTTCTTTTTGTGTGCTGAATACATAAAACCTATATGACCTATATATAACGCATAAAACAGTCTTCAAAGCTCAACATTCTTTCTTTTTTGAGCTTTTAAATCAAGAATTCAACCAAAATGTAACAACTTTTCTTTAGAAATAACATTTTGTCATTAACATCTGGCTAACATCAGCACACTGTTGCACTGTGTTTATATATACAGTCAATGGTTTATAGTGAAGGAGCTCAACCATAGATTTCAAATGACCAATCAACCTAACATGCATGTTTTGGAGAAAACCCACACTAAAACAGAAAGACCACTGTCTGAGCTGAGGTTTGACCAGCAACCTTCTCACTGTGAGGATGCAGTGCCAACCACCACACCACCACCATGCAGTCCACATGCACATATTACATTTCAAACTCTTTAGCTAAATTTCCTCTAAATCAAATATAAGCAATGTCATGGAAACTATTCCAGATATATTCGCTTGTTTGTTACAACTCACATAAATCAGCAGCATAACTTTTAAGAAATATATATAGATATAAGAATTTAAAAGTTGGATTAAATTGGTATATTGGAGATTAGAAAAAAAGCCAATATCAAATGTCCGTAATCTTTATCTAATTTGAAGAATTAATTGTAACTTTATGCTGCATGGAAATTTGCATCAAGTAAATGATGTGGTGAAATTGAGGTGGAAGCCACTTTTACCAGTTATAAGTACTGAATGTACACTTTAAGATTTTTTATATTTAAAGAAAGAAAGAAAAACACACATGAATATACTGAAATTTACCTTAGTAGGAATAACAGAAACATTTAAAGATTTCTTGATAATAATCTATGACTTAAAGCTCTGTAGTTAAAGATTTGAGTTCTGCTTCTTTTTATGGATTATATGGATAATTTTGATATTAAGGACCTTTTAACAAAAAAATAAATAAATAAATAAGTCACTGGCATAACAAATGAATAAATACATAAGTTAGTGCTTCTAGTTATATTTGTTATTCTCAGAATGTAACAATTGCAGCATATACAATAAACTTCTAATATATTATATCAATTTAATATGTTACCATCATTAAACCCAATTTTAATAAATTATTACTTTATATTTAGATACTTTTTTTTTTATTAATTTTGCTGTTATATTTGTTTTTTCTGGGTAAATTCCAGTTATTGGTTTAATGGAAAATCTCTTCTCTGTCTACTTTGATAGCTTAATAATTATTTCTTCTCGAGATATTTTAAATTGACAGCTTTTAAGTTTCAATCCTGTCATTGCCCTTTTTTAACCTTTTAACTTAAATTAAGTTAATTAGTTTTATTTGCAATAAATGTACAAACGTATTCTGCTCAATTACAGAACTAAAATAACACTAAAATAATAACTAATATACTAGATATTTTGCAATTCCCTTTATGTCCTATATGGAACAACTTGAGTTGTTCATCTTCATCATCCACAGTCAGGAAAAAAAAACATTAAAATTACTTCAAACTATTTTAACTTAAATATTGTTAAGTTTAATTATAATCTGTTTCTGGACACAATCCAGAAGTCTTTAAGACTCACCAGTTCACCAGTTGTGAGTCCGAGAATTGGCTCGTCTGGCGCAGACGGCAGCTGGTTTTCAGATGACCTTTCACCCTGACAGACTGATGTCATCACAGACAAACAGACAGACAGGTAGACTACTGCTCGCATGCTGTCCATCTCAAAAGTTTCTTTAAAGAGCCTGAAAAAATGAAGACAAGAAAATTACACATCTTGCTACACAAACTGTATCTAATGTAATTAAAAGCTAAATTAAATCATGGATGTAAACTCACTTTAAAAGTCTTAAAAATAATTTGTAATTGCTTCCCTGTGATCTTCGTCTTTGTCCGATTTCTGCTCCGCTGGTGGTTTCTTTTTATTTTCCCGCTTTTCTTCTTTGAGACCTTGTTGTTTTTCTTGTTCTTTTTCTTCCTCATAAGCTCCAGTTTCTCCCGCTCCTGTATTTATACATCCTCCTCCTCCTCCTCGCCCTCCTCCTGCTGTGATGCTGTTGGCTCAAATTATTCATGTATTCAGCTCATCAGATAAAGTGTGTAAATGTGTTGTCCTGTGATTGATCTTGTGTCGGTGAGTAAACATTAAAGGGGAATATGTTGAATGTTTACGCTGAAACGACTGCTGTACAGAGGTCAGAGGTCAGTCCGTGACTCACAGCTGAAGGTGAGCAGATGTGTGTTATGATCACACAAAGGTTAAACTCATCTGATGATAACTTGTACGTTTGTGTTTTTCTCCTGATTGTGTTTTCGCTGTGATCAATGTGTTTATTTGTACGTCCTGTTTATTTTTTATCGTTTGGTGTCTTTTTTTTTTTAGTTTCACACTTTCATACTATCGTTTCACTATTTTTGTTAGTTTGTATCATTTTAAGGTTGTCTGTCTGCATTTGTGTCTCTTTGTCGCTATTGTTGTTTTGCGTCAGTTATTTGATTCTTTTGTGATCATAAACTTTTATTAAATTAAATAAAATCTGAAATGTTTTAAGTGTTACTGTTTGAATAAATCTTGTAAAATGTGATTTATCGAATATATAAATTACTGATGATGTTGATTATTATTATTATTATTATGACCATTATGTAAGTTTTCTTTTTTATTATGTAGCATGTTGTGTTGTCATATGTGTATAATTTGTCGTATGAATAGACTTATCTTTGTGTCTTTGCATTGTTATCTTCTTTTTAAATCTTTTCAGCATGTCTGCTGTTGTTTTGTGTCTCGTGAACGCTGCGTGTCTGCAATCATGTTGTATGTTTGTAGGTGTTTTATGTCATTTTGACAAAATTGAACAGTAATCCTTTCAGTTCCACTAAAAGGAGTTTATTTTATTATAGAATGACACGTCACAGTTTTCCTGTAGCTGCGTAATCCCAAAGTGAAATACGTGGCTGCATGTTAGAAATGTAATCAGGATTTCTGGTTGTGGCTTAGTACTAATGAGCAGCTGTGATCTGAACGGTGAAAGTGTTTCTCTCTTGGGGCTCAGTTTAATATCTGGACACAAATGGAGTAATTACACCATCAGCTTCTGTCTCCACCTGCTCGTTAAAGTTAAGCAAGTCAAGAGGTCAAAGGTCAGAGGCGAGGAGTCCTGAGGACTTATTATTTATCATTAATTTGGATTCTGTTATTGATCATGTCACCAGCAGACCTCAGTTGAAAGCTGGGAGGCTGATGCAGACGACCCCAGGGCTGGTCCGAGCTGGAGGATGACGCAGGAGGAAAAGGTTTGTGCCCTTTTCCTCGTCTGATTTGCATCATGCTACAACCTGCAGCTCGACTCGTTTGCCATGTTCTTTCATCTCAACTTTCATTAACAGCTAAATGTCAACCCGCTGAAAACCTCATATCTCCGCTGTTTTCACATCTGACGGTGTCTTTCTGCACAAAGCCACGAAATGTGGAACGTTTGGTATCTTAGTTACAGCCTTCATCTGGAGCCAGAAAAGAAATTAGTTAAAAAATAACCCTGCAAAAACAGAAATACAGTCATGTGTTTACACTGTATATAATCTCATTTGTACATTACGTTCTATTGATAGATTTAATGAAGCTGCAACATTAAAAACTATTAAAAGCTTTGATGTGTCTGTCGCCCGGCTGCTTCAAAAGCAATTAACTCTGTCAACATACATTAACACTGCACACAGGAAAACATTTAAATGAAAAAAACTTAACAACACTCCCAAGATAAAATGATTAAATAGCATAAAACAATTAAAACTAATTTTCTTTTATTCTGCTTATATTTTGCCCAACAAACAAATTATTTTAATCAATATTTTTTAATTAAGGTAAATGAAAATCTGAAACAAAATGTATTTTTCTTAATGAAGATGATAAATTATTGTCAGATTAATACTAATTAATTTTAATTATTTGATGTCTTAGTGACTCATGTCTTGTCAAATATCTTCTCACTATATACAGATTGATTATAAGGTGAGAAATCACACATATTAGACCATTTAATGGTTTGGGGTAATATTTATTAGATTTTCAATCGGTATTTATCACATAAATACTATATATTTTTCATATACATTATTTAACCTCTAGAGACACATGCAATGATATTGTTTTGGTTTGTTAATGGTAGGTAACTTGTTTTTTTTTATTTGACTTATTTAAATGCATTCTATTATAAAATATAGAATAATTTATGTTCATATTTATATTATCTAAATATTTGATCAAAATATAGATGTATCATTTTGCATCACTCAGGGAAAGTTTGGTTATTACAATATATGCATTTAAGTTCAATCATATAATATATTTATTTATTTTTCAGCAAGTAATAGTGTATTGATGACTCAGTATTGTCCACTGAAGTGGTTTTGTCATAAATATACCATTCCCATTCACGACTGTATAAAATAAAGCTTGTAAATTGGTGCCCACTGTAGTGACCTCTATGCATGAAAGGGTTAAATCTCTACACGTATGTTCAACTTTGTTCACTGAAAATGATTGATTAATAGAAATCAATATAGAAAATATCAAAACGTGATTTTTTTATCAAGTCATTCTGAGCTGAAATAAGTCATCGAGAAGAAGCAGTCGCATGTTTTGCAGAACAGAAACTGTGAGTTTTATCCTGGTCAGAATTATTATAAACCTGCAGTTGAAGATAAATGTCCACCTTACAGTCAAGGCTGAAGCTGACGTCACACATATGCTGCTTATTCAGAAAAAGCAGAGAAAAAGAGGACAGGGTGACCTCCAGCTTCAATGATTCAGTTTCAGCCACCTTCAGGAGGAAAATGAGAAACAGGAGCAACTTCAGAATTAACTAAAAAAAACACATCATTTTAAAAATTATTTACGGTTGGGAAAAAAAAAAAAAAAAAAAAAAAAACACTTGCAGCTTTTTCTGTGCTCAGAAAGAAGCTTTCTTCATTATGTCTTTCTGGATGTCTTAACTGGATTTACACATTTTACGTATTAACATTCACAGCAATATTTTAGACCTTTTCCAGATGAGACAATATCCCAACTATGGGTTTGCATGAAGGATATTCAATGTTTATGTGCAATCACATGTTGCAGAGCACCCACAAAAATAAATACTCACACCTGTAGGGTATCCAAAGCCTTCCCTCTGTTCATATCACTTAAAACAAAAGTGTTTCCATCGAACCAAAAACATGTTTAGGATATTCTGACCTGCGTTATTTAATATTAATCTGAAATCTTTATTTCTTCATTGTAAGCAAATGGGTTTCAAAGGCATGGCTTTCATAACAAGTGGCTGATTTAATTGAACGAATGTCCGATTAGTCAATCAAATTTACATTATTTCTATAGAGATACACTGAGATAATTTTACATCAGAAATAATTATTATATTATATTATATTATATTATATTATATTATATTATATTATATTATATTATATTATATTATATTAT
>JBAMHX010000019.1:19202024-19212151 GCA_037177515.1 Pseudomugil tenellus
ATATATATAATGTTTTTTTTTTTATTGATCAATGAGGTTTTCTTACCAGAGAAATAGGAAGTGATGCAGAACTATTGTCAGAGATCATAGTTCTTAGATCATCCTCTTCGTCTTCTTTCCCCTCCTCTAAGTCATCACCCATATTAATATACCGCTCACTGAACTTGTCCAGGTCCTCGCTGCTGGTGTTACCTGTAAACATCACAAATCATCCATTGATTGGGATGGAAGCTCCACTTTTGTTCAATTTGATGCATTTTTGGTTTAGTTCTGTGTGATTTTACGTTTTCCACTCCTTGTTTACTTCATTTTCTTTTTAAATACTTTTCTTGTCTTTTCTGTTCTTTATAATGTGTGACTTACTGTAAAAACTGTACTCGAAGGTAGCATTGTAGTCAGAGTCGTAGTCTGGAGAAGGTGTGCTTTCGTACACATACTGAGCCTCACAAACTGCAAGAACAACACAGTCATGTTAGTGTTTGTCCAAGCACAACAAACTGCAAACACACCAGAGAGTCCAGAGGCAAAAAAATAAGCTAAAAGGCTAAAAATGTCACTGCGATTAGTTTGGTTTTACCAGCTGCATTTAAATATATAACCTTCTGACAAAAAAGGAGGAATATTAGACTTTTTGTGTATCAGAATGAATCTAAAGTCTTTTTATACATTTAAATTTGACCTTTTCTAAACTTTTAAAGACCCACTTGCAACTGTTCTATGTTTAAATCTTTTTGTTGCTGCAAGCTGATCTATAACAAGGTAAAAAAAAAAAGCTAAAAGAAGTGTCTGGACTATAAACGGACCTGTATAGGTTCTGGTTCAACAACACCTTGTATTGTAACATCATCTCTTTACATTCATGAGCAACACACAATAAGTTAATGATACTCTGCCATCACTCCCAAGAACTCCTGACTGCAGTACGCAGATCGAAGCGTGCCTAAATGTGGGCAGGGTTAAATATTCATCCCCGCCCACTAAAGGTGATTCTTCTTTGTGCAGGTAATTGCATTTTTCCATACTCAATAGCGCTATGATTCTTCACCGCCACCATCGCCGCTTTTTTTCACATTTTATGTTTCTGCATGCAATAGCACTACTTACCTGATTAACTTGTGTTTCTTGAGATGATTAAATTAAGGCTTGGCTTATGCATTTTTTAAAAAAATATTTCTGGAGAAGATTAGTTATTTTGATTTTAGGATATGTACACTATTGCTTTAAAAATGTCGTTTTTTAGCAAAATACTCCTTTTTATATGTAGCTACAGGAACAAGTGTTATGGTGCAGGTAGGTGGTGGACCCAAACGCAGGTGAGGAGGATAAGCAGGAGGCAGCCAGGATGAAGATTAACAGACTTATTAACAAAACTGATACTGACAGTCAGATTGACAGACAGGCAGACTAACTAATTTATTTAATGATCCTGCAACTAAACAGACACACCAAGTGACTTAAATACATAGAAAACAAACAAGGGACAGGTGAAAACAATTACCAAAATCACCCCCAGGTGAAACTAATTGATATAAAGCAAAAACAGAAACACAAGGCAAAACAGGAAAACTACAAAATAAAAGAGGAAACGAAAAGCCTAACCCAAAACCCTAACAACAAGAAAGGCCGGCAGAACAAAACCTGCTGACTAACATTAGTTATCTCTTGGAAACAAAGTTTTCAACTTCTAAAATGTACCGGTCCCTTATTATTAATCAATGCTTTATTGGTATAAATGATGTGACAATATAAACTAAATCCTAATGTACACCCAGGTTCCACCAAGATATTGTGTATGTAATAATTTTTGTGGCCTTTAAACTGTACACACACAACTCAAGGAGTTCAGTCTCAGGTCAACTAAAAGTGGCGAGTAAAACCCCCTGTTCAGTGGGTGGAGCTCAACGTTTAACTCCGCCCACATTGAGGCACGCCACGATCTGCGAAATGCAGTCAGGGGCTTCTCATCACTCCTGCTAGATTTTGTGCCATTAAAGCATTTAAGATGAAGGAATTACCATCACATGACCTGTACATGACTTTAGTGAAATGTCCTACAGTGAGGATGTAATATCATTGTAACATCAACATTTTGCATTTTCTATCAATTTCAAGCATAATTCAAACATACTTGATGCATTTTATACTCAAGGATGCATCTGCAAGCATGCAACTAGGAGCAAAGCTAAAAAGAGACACAACATCAGATGAATAAAGTACAATTTCCTCAGGTTTGAGGTTTGAGGAACTGTGCTGATCTTCAGACGGATCTGCTTTCTTAAAGTGTTGTCTAATGTTGTGTGTTTATGTTTTTTTCCATGTCTGCAAAGTTATAGAAGCTATTTTTCCATCACCGCAGGAGAAAAGTGTGTGGCTGTTCTTCAAAAAAAGTCTGTGCATGTTTCCAATTTACAGTTGAACAGAGTTGTAGTTGTTATGTAAAGTAAATGTTATAAATCCAGCTGCTCTCATTCTGCAGACAGTTTACTTGTTGAACCACCAGTCCAAACAACTGGTTAGTGTCTGGTTTCAATTCAGACGAAACATCTTCAGATTAAACTAAATGATTTTAGTTAAGCTTTTGTGTTGCTGTTTAAACTTAAGTTTAACTGGGTTTTTAATCAGGATCAACGTTGTTTTAATCTTTTACGTAAAATAAATCTACCTAAGATTTAACTAAAATCATTAAACTAAAATCATTCTCTGCAGCCTTGGGATTTTGCTGACATTGACATGTTAGAAGACAAGAGGAAAAAACAGCTACTTTTTTGGATAATTTTATGTTTTTGGCCTCATTTTTGTTGTACTGAATCATCCCTCTGTAACGTCTCTCAGCTCATCTTGACTGTTGATAGAAGTTTATGTTGAAATTTCAGACAGGGAACATCTCTATTGTCCAACACAATAAATCAAGATAATAATGTTTAATTTTTCATGTTCAAGCTTGTTTAAGACGGTTTTAAAGATAAAAACAGGTTCTGTTTTATGAGATTTTAAAGAGATCAACCAAGATTTACCCAAACTTTTGTTCCTCTTACGTTTATTTAAGATCTCAAATAAGATCTTCTAAAACAGATCTTAATTATAGAAAAAGTTAATTAATTATTGAAATATAATTTTTCATTTAATCTAAAAAGTGAAGCAAAACAATTATATGTTTTTATTTACATTTATTAAGATGAACCTGCATTATGCTTTTAATTGTTGGTACATAAACACTTTACACTTAACAGATAATGAAAAAAATACTTGCTATGAAATAAATCACAAGTTTGATCAAATGTTGCTTCAGCATCATCCATTGATTTTATGTGATTTTTATATAATCTTTAGATCAGTGATAGGGAACCTTGGCCGTCCTGTATTTTTTTCTGTTAAAACATTAAAAGCATTGCATTCATTGTAAATGAAAAAAAGCAACAAATAGATAAATTCACAATAAAATTATAAATTGAATTAAATGTATGATTCACACCCAGTAGGACGTTGATCTGTTTGATTTTAATAAGGTGCGTTGGAGCATGAAAAAGCTGGAGTCCCCACTGGGTTCCCCACCACTGGTTGGACAATATTCTTACTCATGTGGGATTGTTGCCGCATAAAAGCTGCATAACGATCTAAAACATGTGTTGATGCCGAACCTACTTTACATGCTGCATTCACTTGCACCAAGGCAACTGATGTTCATCCAGGTCAACGTAAGATTCAGTTTTTCTACTCATGCTGTGTCATCTGTTTGGATTTTTGAGAGGCATCTCTACCCTTCATAATCTGACTGGAATTAAAGTTTTAGCAGAGGATTGACTTATGTGAAAGATTTCTAAAGGACTGGTTGCCTGGTTTTATAGTAGCTTAGCTGTTTGTTTGGATATTGTTTATCTCTTAACAGAAGAGAGAAAACTCAGAACATTAAGGTTTGAAAATAAATAGACAAGCAGTAAATCACAAAATTGTCCTCATAATCGCGCAGAGTTCATCCGCATTATAATTCACAACTGTTGCAAAATAAAAATATTTACGGGATTATTGCAAAAACACAGGATTGAGTCATTGAGTTTCAGTTCTTAAACAAACAGTTTTATCATGAATCTTTTAACAACAGTGTTGTGAAATCAGATCATGTTGTTCAAACATCTCGTTGACCTGAACCGACCAATCGCATCAACACATGACCGTCATGAGAACTGACAGCTCCAATGTGACCACGGTGGCCGTGAGGTGAGGTTGGAGTTTATAAAGATCTAATCAGGAAAACATGTCTGAACTCAGTGCAACAATGAAGAGCAAGGCTTTAACAGAGTTCCTGCTTTTGTCTGGGAAAGATAAACTTTTCCTCTCCCAGCATAATGTCTGCTGATGTGTGGTCTCAGTAAATCATAACTAAGCCCCCCCTTCCCCCACAGCAGTCTGATAAATCGTCATGTAAATATGGATTGCACAATCAGTTTATTCCTCACAGATGAATTAATCTCAATCAGTAATAACAAATCCTCAAAGCAAAATCTAAAGATCAATGCTGTTATTATTAACATACACGAAATGATGTCTTTCAGGACGCTCTTGTTTCTGTGGACTTTAGAAAGTTCTGTTGGTTCTGTATGGGACACTTTCTCTACCTTTAAAATCAAACTTTAAACCTTCCTTTTCAACAAATCTTACAGTTAAGGATAGTCTAGCCGGACATCCCATGATGCACTGAGCAATCATTGTCTCTGCTGCTTATTTTCCACGTATTGGACTGTACTGGCATCTTTAACCTATTTCTCTTTTTTCTGCAGGTCTTATTTCTTATTTTCCTTTATCTGCAGGTCTTCCTGGATAGCAGCTGCAATATATATTAATCTGTCTTTCCTGTCCTCTCCACACCCAGCCAATCAAGGCAGATAGCTGCCTTACCTGATTTGGGTTCTGCTGGAGGTTTGGCTTTCCTGCTAAACGAGAGTTTTCCTTCCCACTGTCGCCGCATGCAGCTCAGAATGGGAGATTGGATCCAATGCAAGATTCGTTCCTGTTATGCCATTTCAAAGGTTCCATTTATTCTGAAGGAGTGTTTACAGCTTGTTAAGTCTATGCTTTTATTTTATAGTAATCATTAAAATAGTTAATTATGTTATTTATATTGATAAAGAAAAGACTATAAAGTTAACCTTTATCTGCTACCTTTAGTTAAATGGCTTGTTCTGGAGAGGCTGAAGGTGTACTTTTATTTCTTGTAGCAGTCCTGTGTGGTTCAGCAGGTTCATTTGTTTGGATATAATTTGACATTTTATTGTAATTTAAACAATTTGTACAGACAAAGTGACTGAGCTTAAAAAAATGGAGAATATTGACAGGTCTGACTTAATGAGCAGACTTTTGCAGAGCTTGACATCAAACTCCGCACAGATCTGCTAATTACTCTTTGATTTGATTCAGGTGTGTTGCAGCAGGGAAACACTTGCAGGACTCTCGAGGACCAGAGTTCCCCACACCTGGTTCAGATAACTGTTCTAGTGCTTTGGGTGCTCATAACTGTTGTTGGTTTAGATTATTAGGTTGTGAAGGAGGTGCTGGTGGCTTTGCTGCTCCTTAGAGTATTCTGGTAGATCATTTAGAAAGTTCTAGTAGTTCATTTGTTTGCTTGTGGAGATCATTAGTGTTGTTTTTGGTGTCTCTAAGGAGTTTCTAGCGATCGTCCAGCTAAATGAACAGTATCTTTAGGGTGTTTAAGTCATGCTGAAAGTACTTTTGGTAGTTTTAGAGGCTCCTGTGGTGTTAAACTGGTTATTTACATAGTTTTAGTAATTTTTGAGACTCTATTACACCTTGTGGGAGTTAAATTGTACTTTTCATCCAATGAAATATTGCACTGACACTTATTTTTGTCTCTAAATGGAACATGGACTATCAAGAGGACTGCTTTTGTCCTAATTTACACATATTTTGAACCAGCTCAGGAAAATCAGCAGCAGTGACATAAAATTGAAGCATATTTACATGTATTTGATTTATTATACATCACGTATTTACCTGTGTGCCTGACATCTTCTGTGTATCATGTGATATATGTGGTAAGGTGGGAATTGGAACTAATTCTCCAGTCAGTCCCAATGAAGCAGGTGGACAAAAAACAGATAATAACAGAGATGTTTTAAGATAAAAGAGCCAAACTGATGAGAAAATCTCTCCGTTTCAGTCTGATGGGAAAGCTGCTCCCTGTGGACCATCCTCATCCTCCCTCACATCCATCAGCTGCACGCATGCAAACCCTGATGCTCTCTTCCTGGGAAAATGTTTGTGCTCTTCCTTATAGTTTCACATCGTAACTCAGACTTATCAGACCTGTTAGTGGCTGATAATACCACAGAGACATCTGATGTTTCTTTTCCCCCCCAAGAGACAGGATTTATTTAGCCTTTATCATGTTCTCTGTGTCCATTAATATAAACATATAAAATGCATGTTACTGTTTGCTCTACAGCTCTCCAACCTCCAGAGCAGCTGCTTCCAAATGAAAAACAAATGTCATAAACTCAGACAAAACTGTGTCTCATCGTTCTCTGGTTGTAAATTTTCTGCTGATGGGTGAGCAAAAAAAGGAAGAAAAAAATCTAGAGCTGTGATAGAAGCGTAAGAGGGGTTGAAACAAGCTTTTCCTTCCCTTTAAGTTCATTTAACGGGAGCAAATTTTTGTTCATAAGCTGCTTATTTTAAATAGAAGTGTTTTTTTTCTGAGTGTGTAGTGCATGTTTGATCATTTTGTGCACATAAATGAGCATCATATTCACAAACAACATGTCTTTTGATTGTTTGGGACTAAGTTCATCTGCTTTTCTGCTCAGAGTCAAGTGTAAAAACAGCTGCAGGACTCTGCAGGTGAGTCCTGGCACTATTTCCTGCAGCTCCCTGTCATCTTTCCTGTTTTCTCCTTTATAACACACACACAGCATTCAAAAACCCCCGTTGTGGTCTGCCACACACGAAAAGATTAGAATAAATTTTCATATGAAGCAGAAATTTCTTCGCTTTTGCACAAATGTCCTCAGAAGCCAAACTGGTTCAAAAAAAGTCCTACAAACGGCTCCATGATTGAGGTCAATCGCTGATAATCTGCAATCTTTAATCTGTCAAATCGGATCTGATCTGAGTTCATCATGTTACACCTGCCCTCTTACATAAGATTAAAGGGCGAGTTTACTCAAATAATCAGAACATATATGAGCTGACACACCCTGATGGAGTAAATAACAGCGATTTTGGTGCTGAAACACCAGACTAATGCAGATGTATCCCCTCTTAGGAATGGCTGGAGCCACAACTCAGCTGATTTAGGACAGTTCATCTGTTTTTGCACCACGGGTGGTCTGAATTTTTAGGCTCATCTCTTTATTGCGTCTGTAATTTGATTGGCTTTTCTGTTTCAGAGATTTGAGTGAACAAACTGATAAGCAGTCCTACAGCAAAACCTTAAAACCTTCATCCTGAGCCATTAAAAAAGGAACATGAGGTCCACATAGGTCATGTGTAGTCATTTTAAAGTCCCCACTGGGATCTAAATTCTCATGCTATCATATGGTGGGCTGATGGGAAATTAGGGGTGGGCTGCTAATAAATCATCAACTAGGAAATGTGTCATCTGCAATGGCCTGTCAATCACTTTGTGTCAGCAGAGGGAATGAAAACCAGCTGACACACAAACACAATGGCTGCTGTTTCCTGTCAATCAAACTGTGGGTGAAACCTGGATGTAGGGAAAATGGGAAATGAAGATGGGAAAATGAGATTAAGGGAAAAACAGAAAGGATGATGGGAGGAAAGAAGAGATAGAAATGATAGAAGATGGTGGGAGGTGTGGGAAAAGGAAATTGGGAAAGCCAGGATGGGGGAAGTAATAAAGAAAGAAGGAAATGAGGGAGCAACGTTGGGAAAGGATGGACGTGAGAGAGAAGAATAGGATGAAGGAGAGGAAGTTAGGGAGAGTATAGAAAAAGAGGAAAAGAAGAGGAGGAGAGTGATGGGAAGTCAAGAAAATTTAAGCCTGAGGGGGTCTGTAACAACGTGGGGGTGTTTGTTGGCAAAGTCAGATGATCCTTTAAGAAACTCTACAAAATCCAGCTGTTCAACACACACTCGCAGACACACACCGAAGCACACGTTCCTTTTGGATAAACATAGAAGTGAATTTACTTAAAGAAGGCTCTTCGAGACGGATGGGCCTCTCAGATCTGCAAAAACCAACCGTTAGACAGCTGTTCATATCTGTCCCGTACAGTCAACGCTGATCCCTGTAACCATGACGACCCTCTTTCCCCAGCCACTAAAATGTCCCCCATGATCCATCTGGGAGGAAACCAGTTGAACTGGGATTTGACACAATTACCAAACTGACTTTTAAACACCAAACTGTGAAAATATTGTAGAGCAACAAAGTTTATTGAAGCCTGTTTTGGTTGTTTATGTTTATTTTGGTTGCAATGTGTTAAGAAAATGCTGTTTTTGAAGTAAAAGAACTACAGATGTCGGATATTATTGGTGTATCGGTCAATATCGGCATTAAAATGTGATATTGTAAAAAAATTCACTTTTTGTGACAACTTTTACACAACAAGTACATATTATATATCAAACTCTTCAGCTATGTCTCCTCATGTAGTGTTTTCCAGACGTTTGTTTGACACAACTCCAATAAATATTGTGACATCATCAAACTGCATCATCGCTTGCAGTATAAGGAGCTTGGAAGTGGACGAATTATTTCAAAGTGTTTGCAGAAATTACATTTAATTAAAGTGGGATATGTCCTATTTTTCTTTTCCTTTTATTTATTTATTTATTTATTTATGAGTGGGATCAAAATATATCGACATTGGGTGATATCAGTATCAGATACTAATAGTTGTTTTTTTAGATATAGGTATAAACAAAGAAGCCAACTAAGAATAATATAAATTGGTTTAATCTAGACTTGGAGTTGTGTACTACAACATCGTTACTAGGCCTTAAAACTGCAGGAAGTCAACAAAAAACAAGATTTAATAGAAGTTTAACTGGTTCTTAGAACCTCCAGTTTTTGCAGCCAGTGTTGTTTGCTTATCTTAACTGTTATCTGATTTTCCTTTTCAAAAGCAGTCACAGCTCTGTAAACCCAAAGTCCCATCAGATTTCCCATCATCTTGACATGAAATTAACACAAACACTAAAAATCTCTCGCAGAGCAGTGGGTGTTTGCACAATTACTGCAATTTAAACAAATATCTAATGTGAAATGACAGACTCAGCAGTAAATCAAGCAGTAATCATGTTTTGCTTATTCTTACAAATCTGCAGCACCAGAAGAAAAAACATTATTTCTTGCCAAAGCAGAAGCAATAATAATAAAGTGTATAAATAAACTATTAAAAGCTACAGTATGTACATCAGGATGTGTTTGTTTTCCCTGCAACAAGTTGCTCTTTGTTTGCATCTTAGAAGTCACACATTCCTTTTGTAGGTTTAAGTTTAGTTAAATGATGTCAAAAAATCTAAAGTTTAAACAATGATGCATGTGTGCAAGTCAGCATGTGAGCTGATTCTCTTGTTCTCTCACAAACACACCTCCAGCGGTTACAGGAGGGAGGCGAGGCAGAGGAGGAGGCGGTAAACATGTCAGCTTACAGTTAACAAACTAATTCAGAACAGAACAGGAAGTTAAACAGCTGCAACAGTCAGACAGCTAAGACTCACCAGCAGTCAGCAGCAGCAGCAGCAGCGAGCCTCCAAGCAGATTAATTGGCAGAATCCTAAAGCTGGACATTATTCAGGTGGACAGGCAGGGAGGGGGGCAGGAAAGATGAATGGATGGAAGACGGACAAAGACAGAGACAGCAGAGACAAAGGACATGGAGGTGTGATGGTCGGAGTGACTGAGCTCTGAATGAAAATGGTCACATTTTAGAGAAAAGGGGAGGAGAGAGTGTAAGAGGGGGAGGAAAGGGATGAGAAGGGGGGAGGGTTGTTCTGGTTTTCCTGCCAAGTTCCTTCCCTGTTTGCCAAACATGAAAAAAAGAGACATTTACAGCCAGAAAGAGATTCACTGGAACAAAGAAATGCAACACACCTAACATTTAGCCTATATATACACTATATATATATATATATATATATATATATAT
>JBAMHX010000019.1:19217031-19235006 GCA_037177515.1 Pseudomugil tenellus
TATTATTATTATTATTATTATTATTATTATTATTATTAATAATACAAATTTTAAAATGATTAAACTTTGAAAAACAATTAATTGTTGTTATTGTTTTTAGACATATTTGATGGACACAGTGAGAGGAAACTGATGGCCAATAAAAACAGTTAAGCAAAAAGAGAACTTACATCCGCAGAACAGGAGAAAATCAGATATTACATGAAAATATTACCATCTTATACATCTCTCCACTCGACCGCAAAGCATCTACATCTTTTCTCTGAAGAATTAATCTAATCTGTAACATCTGATTATACTTTTATATCTGTTGAATTGAAAGATAGATCTGTTAAGTTAAGAAAGCTGCTGACCCCTTCCCCCCACAAAAAATAAATAAAACTGTGTTTAATAATAAATATAATAATGATCCCAGACTGAACAAAAATCAAAGTAAATATAATAGTTGCTGTTTTTTCTGTTCCTGTTGTAGCCCCGTGACACCTTCTACTGGAGTACGTGGACAGAAGAACAGATGATAATATAATACGTATATTTTAAGTGGGATTTATAATCTTTAACCTGTTATATCAGATAAAGATGCAATATTGGCAGATATTTATCAGTGTATCTATTTATTGAAACCATTTATGCAAAGATTTTCACAAAGCAGAAGTTAATTCAGAAACACTACAATGAAGGAGGAAGTACTTTTAAAATATGTATTTCAATGTGTTCCAGGCATTAAAGGATAAGCAGCTGACAGAAAAATCTGTATCAGGTAAAATCACCATCAGGCAAATGTGCATAGTGCACTCCTGACCTTTGACCTCCAGCTTGCTTGTCAACGGGCTGGTGAAAGATATAGTTATGAGATGAAGATCTGTCTTGTATATCAAGAAATGTTTCAGAGTTGTTTTCTCAACTCTTATATTTGCATTTTCACAAATATAGAAATTATTATTAATTATTTATCGTATTTTAAGAAAATGTTATGAAATTCAGGAGCTGAAGGTCAAAACTTAAAAAGGAAAGCTTGTAGTGTTACCAAACTAAGAAACAATACTTATTTGTGATACACATCTAAGGGTTTGCCCAGATGAAATGTATGTATATAAAAAGAAAAAAGTTATTTTCTTCGTTAATGTATCAGCTGTAAGGTCTGTCTAAATGATTAATCTGTAATTATGTCAGATTTACAGGTTTAACTTTCATTATAATCTGATTAAAGTGAGCAGCAATTTTAGAGGCACAATATCTGATTTAAATCCAAGTGCCGAGTCTACTCTGAATGCAGCTGCCATTTAAAAAAAGCCGAGAGAGGCTTAAAATAAAAGCAAGTCAAACATGAAAGCTGTTGTGTTTGACTGCTATGGTGGATTTCCTTCCTCTGCCTGAAATGTCTTCCTGCTGGGACACCTTTTACAATGCTAATGCTAATCAGAGAGATGCTAACAAATGCTAATGCTAAGATGGAGAAATTCTCCAGCTGTGCGCTTCATATTCAAAAGTTGTTACTGCGGGTTTAAAGAGAAACCAGGAATCCAACTGCAGAAAAAAATAAAATAAAACGGCTTAAATTTTACCACCAAACGTTTATTCACATAAATTTAATGGTGAATTTGTGTCGACATAGAACCCAGTGGTCAGAACATTAAGAATTCACTGGGATTTTTATTTCTCCTAAATGTAAACAATGAGCAGTCAAGGTCCTTAAACCTTTCCCCAGCTGGCCTGGGGTTGTCCTTGGGGTGGGTGGGGGTCCCTGCCTTGCTCCTGGGCATGCTGGGAAAGTGCCTCTGTTCTCATGGTTTCTAAATTTAAGTGTCAGCAAGGATGTTTGACGCAGATACTACTGAATTTGAAGGAAAAACATGTGGGAATTTGCACATTTTCTACAAGCTTAGCCCTTACCTCCTAATTTAACCCATCTGTCTCAGCACATCAGTTTAACCAGACTTTCTTCTCTGCACACTAACCAAGTGATTAGCAAATTAACATATTTCTTTGAGAAAATTTATTTTCTTTAAAATGCAAACCATGTTATAATTCATGTTGTAGTACATCTTTTTACAAAGCAAACGGTACAAAAAAACAAAACAAAAACAATGTCACTCGGTTCTGTCATAGTTTGTGTCACATCCTGAACTCAGCCAGATTCATCTATCAGTTTAATCATTTGCCAGAATCAATACTTAACCCTTTATTTTCTGGCAGTTTTCCCTTAACGTTTTTAATAGAACAAGAGTATAAACAGATTATTAATACCCCACTTGATCTAAAAAGGTGGTAAATGTAGATCAACCATAATAATGTTAAGATGGTGTCTGAAGTTGGAACAGAGGATGACATTTATTCACTACTACATTAATTTATCAATTAAGATGAGGGTGTTAAATGTCTTACAACTGCAAGCTGGTGATGGTAGAACATGTGCAAACTGAAGCCAGACTTCAGTTTGTTGAAACATCATTTAAATCATTTTTATCATAAAATAGGCACAATATCTGTACATATAAATGTGATAAATTTGTGAGCTGCAAGCTCAGAGTTCATGATTACGTTACAGTTCAGTAACACGTCCAATGATCGTTTTTGTATAAAGTGCATTGTGGCTGGATTAGTTTCAATAAAGCTTGTTTACAACCAAAAAGGTTCACATGACAAGTCCTCTTTCATGTTTTCTTTCAGCTGCTAAAGTATTGAGATTTCACAGCTTTTATAGTAATAACACTAAATTTTTACCCACCAAAGGCATAAACACCAGAAAAATAACAGCATAAGTGGAGATGCATTTAGAGAGTTTTGATTATTTCCACTTAATCTTTCGATCGACCAATATTCAACAAAAAAGTCCCATTTACATGGTTCCGGTTCATCAAAATGTCAGAACTTGTGTTCAGCTTTGGTTATGCAGTTGTGTGGGACGATTGAAAAAGGTTTTTATTGTTTTCTTATGTTTCAGAGCCAAATAACTGATTTACTATCTGACAATCTGTAACATCAAAGCTCAGCTTTCCTCTGGAAGCAGTTCAGCAGCAGCTCATATTTCTGAAGCACAAGATGAATCAGTCGTCCAGGAAACCATAAAATGTCTCCTGATCGCTGTCGGCATTGAACACTTGATGCAGAACAGATGGACTTTTAATAATAAAATCCTGCTCTTCCTCCAGAGTTTCCTCTTCCTTCTGTTCATCTTGACTTCTGTCCTCCATCTTCTGATCTTCACTTTTATCCTTCTTCTCCTCTTCCATCACCAGTAGAGACAACTGGCCTGATTGTGTTCTTCTGGCCTCCAAAGGCTGGTTGAGAGCTCTGGTCAGTGCCGTGATCATCCTCGCGGACTCGCCTCGTCCCTCTACAGGATACAGGCTGCACGTCAAGCTGAAGGATCTGACGTTAAAACCAAAGAAGATTAAACATTGAACTTGCAGTCACATGACCCCATACTGGGAAGTAAGACACCTGAAGCAGACAAAAAGCAAATGAATGCTAACACACCTGTGCAGAATGTTCTTCTCCGAGTTCAGAGTGGAGGAAATTTCACTGAGCCAGCAGGCCAGAGTCAGCGCCAGCTGATCCAGTCCAAGACCATCCAGATTCCCATCGGACACCAGCTGAGTCCACCGAGCCTGGAAAGACAACACAACCCGTCAACAACACATCGGACAGGTGAAAGAGTCACACCTGTGACAGATGAGCGTACCTGGAAGAATTCTCTGAGCACTTGCGTCACACAGATGTCGAGCGGTTGGAGACGGCTGCTGCATCCCGATGGGATGAAGGTCACGGCAGTTTCCACCGCAGACAGACTCTCCCTGAACTTTTCGTCCAGGTGACCTCGATGGACGTCCATCACCAGAAGGGTGTTGCGCTTACACTGTGAGGTCACACTGGGACACCACACCTGTGGGGGAGGGAGGACAGTGTCAACCGAGATGGCATCAAAGATCATGTGATGCAAGAGATTTATCTGATGAATGACGAGCCAATTTGTGATGATTAGTTTGTTTCAGACTAACTTTAACAACTGGGAGCTGAAGATTCTCGCTTATTTTTTATTAATTTATTCAAAATATATATAAAAAATAAATAAATATAAAATAAATGAAATAATAAATATTGTCCTTTTTTGGTAACTTTATTTATTTTTAAATAAATAACTAATTTTTTTATGTATTCATTTTTATTGAAATGTAATTGTTTATCATTTCATTTTCTTCTTTGGTAAAATTAATTGCATTATTGGGAGCCTGAATGTGCTCGAAAATTAATGATATGTCCCCCCCCCTCTTTTTTAAGTAATCTAGATTAATTTAAAGTAAAGGAACGTTACCAAAGTCAAAAATATAAAAAAATATATGAGATTAAAATGAGTCTTTTGTTCCCCTTCTGCATCTCGGACCTTGTCCATCCAGATCTGCAGGCGGTCCTGATCTGTGAATCCTTCCTCTCGAGCTTCTAGCAGCACGTTGTCAGGAAACCCATCTGGAATAGGCGCTGAAGTTCCAGTGAAGAAAATCAGGGGGGGCAGAAAGGTGCCGTCTGACATGGCAGAAAGGACGATGTCAAACACCGGCTTGTCCTCCGGCGACCCAAACAGCTGGAAGGCTGCTGGGTTTTGACCGGAAAACCGCTCAGAGTTGATGAAAACCGGGACCTCGTCCATGCAGCCCCAACAGTGATCTGGCAGAACCAAACTCTGGATCTGAAGGGAATAAAACACCACAATAAATAAAGACAAAAATGTAACCAGATTAACGATGAGTTTCTGATTATTAGTCCTTATTAGTGATTTCTAGCGTCAGACCTGTGTGTAGAGATTCTGTATGAACAAGCTGCTGTTGTCCCGGATGCTCTTCAGCTTGTTGTTGTTAGTAGTCTGCAGTCCGAGGTCGTGCCTCAGCATGAAGTCTACGATCCAGCTGAAGCACTCCTCTGCCTGGCTGCTCTCTCCCAGGGTCGCCCTAGCCGTCAGCAGCAGGATGTCTTCATTCACACACAGCTGTTGCTCCCTTCGATTGAGCACCCACTCCGCCATCTTGTCTGTTCTCCAGCACCACTTCCTGCTCAACAGGCCACGCTGCTGCTGAGCCATCCAGGACCGGATGTTCGCAGATGAGACCTGGTAGCGTTGAGACGTCTGAGAGATGCCGTGACACAGAGACGAGAGGACGATCGAGAGCTGGGGCAGTGACAGAGGGGTGACCGGAGGCTGAGAAGGAAGAATGAGACTTTTATCAGCACTATTGTCACGACAAACAGAATCGTCACCATCATCTGGGGATGAAACAACTCACCTGTCCGGGTTGTGGCCCCAAAATCTTTATGGTCATGGCCGGTGTAAAGGAGAGAGGGGACAGGCAGGTGAGGGGTTTGACTGACAGCTGGGTGGAAGTCTGGCCAGGGGGGACGAGGTGAATCGGGACAAAGGCTCCATTTTGATCACTGACTGATACACTATAGAAGGAAAGAGAACATTTATCATTTACAAAAAACATACTGTTTGTGTGGGAACTGATCTCTGATCAGTTTGAAATAAAACAAAAAAACAGAAGAAGAAAAAAGACTTTTCTGCTAATTTTCTGTGCAGCAACAATGAAAAATTAATCAAATCCAGACTGAATTCAGGTTGGTAACCAAAAATATTAGCAGTGTAAGGAAAAAGCACAGACTGTATATAAAAGATGGACGGCCACGGCACAAGTGACACACATCATAATTAATTAGCAGACTTGTACAGAGTTATCGTGTCTCAATTCAGGGAAACTCTCTTCACTTGCTCATAAGACCGGAGCTGTGCTCTAAGCTAACTTTAGCACAACGTTATTAATGCCCTTAGTGCTGACTGACACAACGAAGCAACGCGTCACTCCTCATAACAATGACAGAGTTGAACTGACTCTACAGATATGCCGAATCATTACTTTTACAACATAAATAAGCTAACCTTGCAAACTCTACTTAGAGCAGTGCTGTAAACTCTATTCCACCATTTATGAGCTGGAAAAAGGCTGTTCGGTTGAATGGAGCAACACCACCATCTAGTGGACAGACTTTGCAATTACACGACTCTGCGCCACTACAGCGCTCTGAAACATGAAGCATAAAATCGTGGTATAATCGGCGGGATTCCCACCGATTATAGACATTTAAAAAAACACCAATATCAGCTGATTTAATCAGCCCACTGATTAATCGGTCGGGCCCTAGTACACATTTGTGCTACAATTTGTTTACTTTCCGGCTGATATACGATATCTGTCAATCAAAAAGACACACCCCTAATAATGACGGATTTTAAGAATAAATAACATCTAAATGGATAAATTATATAAGATTCACCTCCCTCACAGTTGTCATGACAATAAACCTGACTCATCGAATCTAAATGTTTTTTATTCCAGGCTGTAAACATTTTTAATTCTGTTGTGAAGTTGGTCTTTTTAACATGAGCGTCTATGTAGATTTGCTCTGTTTGGAGCCCCTAGTGGACAAGGGGAAAACTGCAGTTTCTGGCTATTGATTCAGTCACCACTTAAATTAACCTGAGTCAGTTGTTTTATTCTATCCAGAGACTCGGAAATGTTTTGGTCACACTTAAACAACATAATATTCCACAGATGAAGCAGCAGCACATCGCTTGGTTTATTTTAATTATTTCACCACTAAAAATCCAGCTCACACCATCCCTTAGTTAGAACTAAGAAAAGACGACTGTGTCAGAAGTCAGAAGGTAAAAAAAGGAAATCAATCGCCTCTTTCATTTCAGACTCGCTACACCCACACAAAATCATTTAACAATGACGGCTTTATATCCCTGATGCAGAGAGTTGAGAAAAACCATCACATTATAGTATAATTTCTTTACAGTGGAGACTATAGATCAGCATGTAAATACAGAAATAAAGCTGAGAAATGCTTATTTTAATGCTTCTTAACTGATGAAAGAGCCCAATATTAATGTCAAAGTTATAGCAGATGCTGAGACATTGTACATTCCTGTCTCATGTACATGCTTCTGGACCAAAGAAAAAATACTATGTTTGTAATTAAGACATTGTGATATTATGTGTTACATATATTATTTTGGTATAATGATTCATCTACATGTTGCATGATAAGCATGGCAGGCAACCGCAGTTATTTAAGTCATTACGTCCTGATGCAACATGTTAGCTTTAACAATGACAGCATTTTAAAGTAAAACCAGAATATTTCTAAAGAAATATTGATAAACATTTTTTTAAGTTATCCAGTTTTAAACCAGATGGATTGGATGTATTAAAACAAAGGAGAAGAAAATAAAAATTATATTTATGTGGGTGTGCTTTCCTTCTGAAACTGGCAAAATTCACTGCAATCAAACATCCTCTGTCAGCGGTTTATTCAACTTGGTCCCATGAGGGTCGCAGCCCTGCAGGTTTTCAGTGTCTCCCTGCTTCAACAAATTAAATGGATCCCACAGTTCTGCACAACGACTCATTAATCTGAGTCAGGTGTGTTAGTGTGAATACGTTGAAAACCTGCAGGGCTGTTGGCCTTGTGGGACCGAGTTGAACAGCTTTGCTATAACAGCTTAAGTTTAGTACTTCTGCTCGTCAAAATTAATTTGTTTTGTATTCTGTTAATATAATTGTTTTATATAAAAATATTTAACTTTGTACATTTACCTGCTTGCAGGTAAGCGCCTGCTTTTTTGGATTGAATCAATTTCTGAAATTGTACTTTTTGTCAGAAATGTCTTTACATTTATTCTACGTTATGACCTCATCCATTTTTCACACACTGATGCTGGTTTAATTGATTAGACGTAACTTTGGGTGTTGCTTTATGTTTACCTGTCAGAGTAGTTTTCCTCGGTTTCATTCGCAACCTGCTCGGACGGCTCTTGCTCGGATCCACAGGTAACCTCACCTTAATAGAAAACAATACCTTAATGCATTTTACAAATAATCCAAATAACTTTCATCAAGTAAAAGCTGCATCAGATCATTAAGTGCAAGACAACGTTCAGACTGCAGACAAATGTGGCCCTGAAGTGAGATCCTTTAATGACATCGTGGACAAGCCGAGTCGCATGGAATCAGATATTTTAAGATCCAATGTGATCTACTTTTATACATACAGGTCGGATTTTTTACGTGCTACGGTGGTCTGAACAGCCAAGTGGCCAAAACAGGAATTCATGTAATGATGACTAAGCAACAGGCGAATGGTTACATTATCAGTACAAACTACAGGAATAGTCCCACTGCTCATCAGCTTTAATATCCATCCATGGAAACTAATTTGGGACACGTTTATTGATCTTCTGCACATGCAGGTCACTTAAGGCTGTAATTACTCTACTAATGTGAACACACACACGAACTGGTGGTGAGCAGCAACACTTGCAGCCTGAACGTAGCCCAATTATAAACAATCATTTTTACTTCAACCCCACTGTGTGGTCGTGAATTAACCTGCAGAGAAACAAACCAGTTAAACCAGTTCCGATGGCTTTATCTTCTACCAAAAATTCAATAATGATACAATCTTCTCAGTATATCTTTAAATGCATAAAGGTGGGATAAATTCATATTAAAGTAGAAAAGCACTCAGAGCGCAGCTCTCCAAGCATGACTGCTCCCCTTTACAACGATTCCCACTCAAAGAACAGTCCTATTTATTTTATCTACTTTATTAGATTTGTTGACCATGAAAACGCAGCCGTAGACTTTGGAATGAAGTTATTGTTATTTGTTGAAAAGTTATTAGGTTTAAACTGTTTTCCGCCAATGTAACTATTGAAGATACGTGAAATCTGTGGACACAGCTCCAATTCTACATGAACTCAGCTACGATGTCGTGCTCATTACATGTCTGTTACATCTCAAACGCTGGCAATAACATAACCTCTTTGGTGGACGTAACATTTAAGCAGTTCAATGAACACAATTCTGTCCAGAAAGGTTTGAATGAATTAACCATAATTCCTGAAGAAAAATGTGTGTCTTCCTAAATGATGTGTGTGTTAGGTCTGATACACATTCATTATAAAAACTCTGATACTGTGGTATCACTGTGCACAGAGCTACTGTTGTACTTCCCTCATCTTTATTAGATTATAACCGTTTTAGCCATTTTGTAGCTGACAGAAAACAACACTTCCATAAGAAACATAAACATAAACGATAGCAGCATTTGTAATTAATTAAAATGGTGTAAAAAGTCACATCAGCAAAGCTTAGTCTGGTCAGAAAATGGCATTATGTCTCATATCTTCACCTGTGAACTTGGCGAAAGTGTGATCTGGCCTCTCCATCAGATGGTTGGCCATTGCATCTCCTTTGCATGTGGAAAATGAACAGGATGTACATTTTAGTGCCTGCGGCAACCTGGAGCACAAAACCAAAAGCAGCCGAACAGCTGGTTAGTTTCTCAGCATCTGAAGATCACCAAAAAACTGCAATTTGGCCTGATGGTCTCAGTCTTACTGCAGATCTGATGTGAAGATGGTTGGGAACGACGGTGTTTTGTTGCAGTTAGCATGATTACTGTAAAAAAGAAACAACACAGAATTTTATGACAACAACAACAGACTTTTACAGGAAATGCTTTAAAAAGAGACTAAATGGAAACACTTCGTATAGAAATAACAAAACGTATGAATGCAGTCATACTTGATCATGTGGTTGGCATAGGAACACGAGCAGCACGTGACGAATTTGCAGAGCGAGCAGTGAACCAGAGATGGAAAGTGAACCTTGAGGTCTGGGATTGAACTCAGACACTCGATACAGTGTTGAGAAGGGCAAGAGACCCTGAAACAGATAGAGAAAGTCACTGTTAATTTAGATCCGAGTGGGGGAACTGCAGCACATATGATGTGTAAATCCAGCATTGTTTATTCAATGTCCCATATTTTATGCACATACATCAAGGATTGTTTATAAATCTAAAGTAAGCTCATCAGCAAAGTTTTTCACTGTGGTGTTTATATAAGCAGCTGTTCATCATTATATTGTATTGAGTAAACTCAGCTGCTCCAGGAGAATTTAAAAGCAATAAGATGCCTCATAAAACTAGAAGAAGCTCCAAGATTTATTAAATATTACCCAAGAATGAGTTGGTGACAAACAAAATACCTCTGCATATTAGATGGAGTAGGTTGTGTAGTACTTTTAACCTTTTGATGCTTTGTTAATTCAGAAGTTGTTCAATTATTCAAAAACAACTTATATAATATGTCCAAATTGTAAAAAAAATAAATGTGTTTTTAACAGTTCATAAATAAATCTAACTGAGTCCCGGTTAATAACATTCAACACAAAACATTAAACCAGAACCCTGTTCAGTTTTACTTTTCCAAGTAAAACTGTTGCCTTTGTGTATCTAAAAAAAAACCCACAAAATAAAAAGTACATAACAGTGGAATGACAACTATCCACAGGACCAGGTTCAGAAACTATGAGGTGCACATACCAGGCCTTTAGTGAGCAGTAAAACTTCAATGACACACCCAGATGTGTGATGCGTCTTTATAAACACAACAGAAGCGATGCATGCTAACGGCTAGACTTTTGGCACATGTTGTAATCTGACAACATGATGAAGACCAGATGAAAACATGCAGCTGCAAGAACTGATCAAACGACAATCAAATGGTTGTGACGGTTATTATAGAAATGAATGTTTTCTGTCAAGCTGAAGTCTGGGTTAGATGTGAGTGTATTTAACATCTATCTTTATGTTAACTTGTCATTTTCATGTTAGTGATTCAACAAGTCTTTCAACAAAGGTGCCTCTAAGTGACCGGGCAGAATAATTCCAGACTTCTGTGTGACAACAGATCTCTGGAGGGATTTTCCTGGGTTATAACCTTATACCTTGTCTGTATACTTCATGTTTTAATGTTTAATGTATGTTCAACTTCTTTTATTCTTCATTATTAAATTTATATTCAGTGTCCTCGTCCTTGACAGGAACAACGATCATTTACAATAATAAAAACAAACAAAAAGCAGAAAAAACACTGCAGCAGGATAAGTCTGAAATGTTTTGCTGAGGCTTAGCTGGAGTGTCAGTATTTATTGATCTAGTATTTTTACCCATCTCTGCTTAGTCCAGACAGCAGCTGTCCCAAACTTTCTACTGGTTTCCTCTTGGCAGGCTCCTCTGCGGGAGGAGGTGGGGGAACATCCACCACCTAAAAACCAGAGGAAGAAATCAAACAGACATAAGAACAGACAAAAACACAAGAGCAGCTCTGAAGGATGCAGAGCAAAGAGTTTGTTTTTTCACCTTGCATGGTGCAATTATCTTCTTCAGTTCATCTTTACTTTCACATCCTCCAGTCACAGAATATGTTCTGACAGTCACCTGCACACACAAATACATTTTAATTAACATCGGTTGTGATAACTCCAACATCCATCCTCCCATTATCTGTAGCGCTTCTTCCAGTAAAGGGTTGCGGGTAGCTGGAGCCTATCCCAGCAATGATTGGGCGAGAGGCTCACCAGGTACTCAAACCTTATCCACTGAATTGAACCAAAACATTTTTACTAGATTACAGAAAAGATCTTACAGAAAAACCTGCGTTTTGTGCTTTTTTTAAATGAGCCTGACACATTAAAACACATCACATTAGATGTATTAGGCAGGTAAGAGACTAGACTTGATTATTTTCCTTTTTTGCCACCTGCATAATTCCAAGATCTAAAATCTGCACGCTCTTGATAATTTCTGTTCAAGATTTATACTGCAAATATTTCATGCTAAAAAGACCCTCTTAGCCTTTTAGTTAAAGGTTCTTAAATTTCCCTCCACAAGTCGATTTTAAGCACTTTTAAGTGTTTTAAAAGGTAAACATTGTAACTATTAAATCAGATTAACTGTGAAAGCAAAGATGTCACATGTTTGGAGTTGATGATTTTCATCTGCTGTCAAGCACTTTAACATTTAAAAATGTGAAGATTTTAAAGGATTTCCTTTATTTTAAACCCTGATAACTAAACTTTGACGGCAAAAAGTCTGACAAATAAAATCTGAATAATATTAAATTCTTCTTTGATTACAAAATGCTCCAAAAGCTATTTACTTTTTCTAATTTGAAAACTGTTTCCTTAATGAGAAGTTGTTTGTTTTTAGTTTTTGCAGATTCAAGAGGATCTCAGTGAAGCAGGTGGACATAGGTTACAAGGGTCTAGCGTACCTTTGTTCCAGGTTTGAGTCCGCGGAGTTGAGGAGGTATGATGTGAGTTTTGTGATGCATTACTCTGTGTTCATTCCGGTCTTTAACATAAAGGAAGTGAAGACGACATTTGTCACAGCTAAGCACACGTTTATTCTGGAGACAAACACACACAAAATCAAATTATAAACATGACAAAACACACCAAATACAATGTGCAGAGTTGATCTGCTACAGTGTAGCACATACCTGGTGACGCGCAAAGTGCTGCTGGTAGCAGGTGTTACTGCGAAGCACTCTGAGGCAGTACTGACAGAGCAGGTCTCTGGTGTTGGCGTGAGCCTGCTGGAAGTGAGAACAGACATCGGTGTGGAAGGAAGAGCGGAAGTCACACACCTGCAGAAAGAGAGAGGGGCTCAGCGATCTTCTAGCAAACTGATGATGAAGAGAAGGGTGTGTTTTTGGGACAGACCTGGCAGACGTAGGGCATCTCTCCTGGTTTGTGGGTGGTCTTCATGTGCCACAGGAAGGCTGGTTCATCATCAAACGCCATCTCACAGATTTTACACGTCACTGTGAAACAAAGCAAATAATCACTACTAGTTAGATGTGCTGTACTTTCAACCAAAGTATTTGTGATGCGTTTGGCTTTGCCAGTTGCTAAAGCTGATAAAAGCTGGACTTGAGTGGCTAATCCACCCCAAACTTGTCCTCTCCAGTTACGCAAGTCTTCTCTTGTTCATCTCCACTTATTTATAACTGTAAGTATTATCTAAGAGAAGTATTTATACTAAAAATAAAACCCAAAGAGAAACAAAGAATGTCTCATTTTTATTCAGAGATTCTCCATGTGCAGTGACATTTGAAAACGGCATCACTACTAAAGTTATTTTAAGTAGTTTAGGACCAACATCTGGTTATAACAGTCTGTATGGTTAATGAGTTGTCAGGCTATCATTAACAATGTGTCCTCACCAGTTAATTAGACCAGTGTTTGTATACAGTTTACATGAAGAGGAGGTTCAGTTTCCACCAGCCTGTTCTATGCCGTGTGGCTCTTCAAGAAATTCACCTCTTTTATAAATCATTGTACATGTTTATACAACTGAACTTCCTACATAGATATTATCTAAAAGCTCCATTTTATTTTTAATAAAATCAAATATTAATACTTTGTTAAAACAAACTGACAGTCTAACAATACTCCACTGTAAGTTTAAAAATATCCATATGCTGCTTTGATGTTCAGCTATCTGACCAAACTCAAGGTCTGCAGGTCACATCTGGCATCAGCTCAACAAGATCTCCAAAATGCACCAAAACTATGTGCGTAAATGATGCATATGATGGAAAAAGAGTCCATCTTATGCATATCAGTCTTATGCGTGGAGTATAAATGGCCCTTGAGCCATTTTTCTTTACAGTGATTTTAAATGCTTTATGTCAGATTGAGATGTTCACATTTATCTAAAAAAAGATTTTTTTTTGTTTTTTGTTTTTTTTTTACTTTTTTGTTTCTTTGTTTTATTGTTATGCGTGTTACAGACCTGTGGACTCAGTCTTGCTGTGAACTGCTTCCAAGTGGCACTGAAGCCTGAATGGAGATGGGAAGTGACGGAAGCAATGAGGACATGAGGACGCAGAGTCTCCATCATCCTGAGACATCATGGGCATATGCTCCTGCATGTGATCCATCAACCTGAAAGACAGACATAAGGTTATTGCTGCATATGCACCTTTTCAAGGTCACGAGCTCCTCCTAACCCAAATCTCTCTTTTGTTTTAAGCATAAAGGCCTAATGCAGTCCAGTCCTCAAGGGCTACTGTCCCGCAACTTTTAGACGCAACTCTTCCATCACACCTGAATCTAATGGCTGAATTTCCTCATGCATGTGTCATTCAGCTCTGCAGAGGTCATTTATTTGACTCAGGTGTGCTGGAGAAAGGATGTGTCTAAAACATACCTCTAGCCGTCGCTTCCGAGCATCATTTCTATTTGTTATATGGAAATTATACCAAAAATCAACATAGCGACGCATGGAAAAACAGTTTATAAGTTGATCACAGTTAATATAAGTTAGCTTGTGCTCTAGTAATACAGAACATCATGTCCTTATCATGTTTTTGGGTTAGAAAGGATCAAATGAACTCCCCTAAAATAATAACACGGTAAATAGTGTGAATGTATTCAAATTAGCATCTAAACCATCTTTCTCAACTATGAACGTTTTATAAATGTTTTTAATCTTTGTAGATTAAATATTTATGGCATTCAATGTGGACGACAAAGTAAGAATTCATTGTGCAGCGAAACTGGTTTCCTTACTGTGCATATGACAATAAACGCTTTGAAACTTGAAAGGACTGATGAGGGTGAGAGACTGTTCACTATGCACAGACAAACTAAACTTCTATCACACACAGGTGATTAGAAACTCACATTAACTCCTTTTCGTCTCATACCAGCTGCTCATGTTAATCTGTCTGTTAAAATGTCACTTTGATTTTTGCCTTTTCATGTATTTGATGGTACTTCATAGTAGTTTTAGACCAAATCAGAGTTTAGATCCATTTTTTCAGCCTGTATTCTGATGGTATGTTTTTGATCGTTCTCGCATTGCGGCTAAGTGGAGAAACCTGTAGTCCCACCATCACATTGACTACTTCATTAAGAAGCCTCAGCATTAGTTAAGGTAAGAGATCACTTCAGCAGACGTGTCAGTATGTGAACACAAATATTACGAGGTGGTAGCATGTACAGGTGTGTCCACATGTATGAATCTTACTTGATGTTGTTGAGGAGTGTCTTGGAACAGTGGATGCAATTGTACGGCCCAGTGTACTTCCCGCCTGGCAGGCTGGGTTTGATGGTCGTGTCCCCAGGAGCAGAGCCATAGTAAAAATCTTCCACCAGTATTACCAGTTTAGCCGGAGGGAGGTCAGCTGGTGGTTCAGACTCGTTTTGTTGTCGTGGGGGGCTAAAGGTGTTGGACGGCGTGTCTGGGGAGGGTAAGTCATCTGTTAAGAAGTCATCAGAATATCTGCGAGTCCTCTGAGAAGGTGAGATGACTTTAGCCTATAAAGAGAGACAAAGACCAATTCAAAGATGCTCTAAGACTGGTGGTAAACTGGAGGAGCTTTGTCATAACTGACTCCAGTAGTAGCAACCAGTATTTCCTTCTCTCTCTAAAAAATCATACAGTTTAGTATTAGAACACAGTTATGCTTCCACTTCTACATCATTCATCTGGGATCTGTTAGATCAAAGTTGGAGAAATCAACTTCTGCTGCAACTGCTTTTAGTATTATAACTGTTGGAAGACAGCAGACGTGATGCAAACATAAAACCTTGTAACTTAAACTTGCTTAATGGAATTGCAAATAAATGCATTTCACAGAGTGAGAAATCCTTCAAACTGTCATTTAACAAGCTCAGGACACGTGGAGAACAGAGATGTGGCGGCCCTGAATGTCTAAACTCACCACAGACTGCACCGGCCGAGTCTTGGGAACTTTATTTGAGTTTTGAGAGTCCTTGTTGCTTTTTAGTGTCTTGATCTTGTCTTTGCTTCTCCTATTGTTCTTCTTTATCTGCATCTTCAGGTTCCTCAGGCTCAGAGTTATAGCAGGACTGCACAGCTAGAGAAGGAATATGAAAGTGGGAAGAATTGCACTTTTAAGTGTTCAAAAACACATATGTTATGGGAATACTGTGGGACTTACACACATGAATCCTCGCAACTCTGTTATGAGTTTGTATTGAGAACCGCAAACAGTACAGTTTGGAGGAGAGACCGGTTCGAGCTCGCCTGAAGGGAGATGGACAACACACACGACGCACATGAACACATTGAAATCTGGATCACAAAGCCATCAGTGTTGGTTTTCCTGTTCATTAAAACCACCTCACATCACATAAAAATTTAATTTAAATCACAAGATTTTGTCTTAAAGCTTATTGGTAGCAAATGAAAAGCCTGATAAAATTTTCAGAACGACAAACTAGCATGGTCAGCTTAAGGAATATCTTTGCAGTGCAGATTAGTTCAACATTAGCTACTTTTACACAAGTTTTAATTAAGTCTTTAATCCGCTTTAAATGTATAAAAAATGACCACATAAATACCTATTTCTAAATGAAAAAGACTAATTCATTATTAAACTGAATTATTCACATTTTATTTCTGAAATGATTAATTCCTCTATCTGAAGTAGTATGCTCATGTCGAGCCGATACTTCAAAATTATAATCAAAATCAAAGCAAAATAACTGAAATGCATCAATCTGAGTTTCCAGAAATGAAAAACATCTTTACACAAGCAATCAAACCTTTTCTTAGTTGTCTGTGAAGCAGTGGAGGTCTGCTGCTGGAATGTTGTGCCTTGAGAGATCCTGGAGATTTTCTCTGCTGGGACTTAGCTTTCAGGGACAAGGCGGAGCTTGCTTTGAAGTTTACATTGTGGTCGTTCAAAACCTTCTGAGCTGCTTCCCCGGAGACCACGCCTGGATCAGAAACCAGGATGTAGCTTAGTTTAGTTTAACTTAGAGAGATTTTCTGGGTTTTTTTTTACCTGGAGCTGGTTGCAGTGAGTACCTGTGATAATGGGGATGTGATCAGGTTCAGGTCTAGAAGCAAGTTCAGAAGCAGAGGAGGTGACGGTAGCAGTTAAGGAGGCGGTGGTGTTAATATGACGGGTCCCATCAGGACTGTGGACAGTCAGGGTGACGGGAATCTGGACTGAGGTGAAGCCACTGGCTGAACCTTCAGGATGAGAATGCAACCTCAGCTCTGCACCACCACCTGCAGGACAAACACAAAAAAACCTTTAAAACAGGGGTAACTCAATGGGGGCTGCAATCCATCAGGCTTTCCATTAATTCCTACTTTAACACACCCTAATCAAATTGAATGGATCTGACAGCCGATGAGATTCTGCACATGACTCATTCATTTGAGTCAGTTGTGATGGATACATGGAGAGTCTGCAGGATTAGAACTGACTGACACTTATTTCAACACATATTTCCACTAAAGTGTTACAGTGTTGGTTCAGAGCATGATCAACTTGGAAACTGTTGTATCTATTGAAACTGCTAAAGTAGCATTTTTTAACCACCGTGGTGCTGTGAGTGGAGAGCTGTTGAAAGGATCCAGTTTCACCTAATTGGTCTGAAAAAAAGCTCTGTGTTCATCCAAACAGGCCCAGTTTCACACTGAGTAGAAATATGAAAGATCATATAACACGCTGCATTTAATATTTGAGACATTTTGACAGGAACAACTTTATATTATTAAAATATGAACCGCATTGTTGAAAAAGCATGCAATACCGCGGTGGAAATTCCTTCACCGCGACAGCCCTAGTGCCTTGTGACCTTTTCAATAAAAAAGTAACTTGTCTCAAAGGGTTAATAAACACTACCCTAAAACAACGGTTGCAGTCCTCAAAACTGCGTAGTAGCACCAACTTTTTATTGTGCAAAAGGGAAAACAAATGCTAAGATTAAAAGCTGCGGGCAAGGTTGAATATCTTGACCTGTTTAATTTAAGACAACACCATAAAAAGCTGAGATTTAAATGTGAAGATGTGAAGTTAAATACATTAGCTTGATGTTTAAATGCTTCATCACACAAAAATAGGTCTATAACAGCAACTGTTTGATTAAATAACTCCTACAATCATATAACAGTATAAAAAAATCACAGTTAACCCTTTAACTTCCACATTGAAAAAAGGCTCAAGAAAAATCTTTCTTTGCATTTTTCTGTTTGTTTTGGACAAAAACAATCAGAATAAATATGTTTTAGCAAAAGGT
>JBAMHX010000019.1:19236025-19247137 GCA_037177515.1 Pseudomugil tenellus
AAACACAGTGGAAGAGATGGCATAGACAGGTTTATTTCCACAATTTGTTCAGGAAAATCATCATAATCACAGCAAATTTACCTCTACCAAATGATAGACCGGGAAGTTAAAGGGTTAAGGTCACTCCAGACTCTACTTACAAAAAGGTTATGTTTTGTCATGTGTTATCACTGAACTGAAATACAAATTTAGAGACTGGCTTAGTTTGAGATGTTAAGATGTTTTATTTTTCACTGATGTTTATCAGCATTTATTACTTGAATACAGTGTTTTTTTTCTATTTGACTTTTCTATTGATGTCTTCAATATAAATGTGAATACATCAAATATTACTTGTTGTGACATGTAAATAATGATGTATTGTTGATGTAAAATAGTAATTTGGCAAACTCGGGTACATTTACGGTAATGTTTTTTATTGTTATATACACCAAATAAAATAAATAAAACATGTATAAATGAGACTGACCTCCAGGCAGCAGGGGAACTGGCCGTCCGTTTACCGTGAAACCCAGAGCAGAGTCTGCAAACTGAACACATCACCCGTATTATTGATCAGCTGGACATGCCGGGAACTCCGGCCAAAATATTCTGATGATCATCAATAATCAATACATATGAACACATGAAAAACGTTATCAATGACATCATCATGTGAAGTATCTCATTACCGGGACTGTGCTGTTTGCGGTGGGGGAGCTACAACTGGTTGCTGGTGGGAATGGGATGGGAATGATCCTGAATGGTACAGGGTTACTTTCATCGTTCGTCGATCCAGTAGAGGACTGGGCCCCTGCACACACACCACATACACACAACATATCAAGTTTTATTCAGATGATGATTTAATATACTAAAATTATTTAATGGTCAGTAGGACAACGAAGGTCAATATATATCATAACCTGTACACAATGTTTAATTATAAGACCAAATTAATATTTCTCCAAGTGAAAAATCAAAGTTTTGTAGCTTTCATTCATAAACCAAAGTTACACCATCCTTACTCATAATTATTCCATCAAACTTTACATGTTTTTCTATTATTATTATCATTATGACTTTAAATTTTCTCCTTTTATACTCAGACAAGATGGAGGTCGTTGTCTTTGGGCCTCAGAAATTTAGGAAAAAATTGTTTAGCTTTGTAATTAATCTGGATGATTTGGCTTCCAGTACCACAGTAAGGAACCTTGGAGTTATTCTTGACCAGGATTTGTCCTTTGGTTCATATTTAAAACAAGTTTCTAGAACCGCTTTCTTCCATCTACGTAATATTGTGAAAATTAGGGACATTTCAGAGTGATGCAGAAAAATTAGTTCATGCCTTTGTTACTTCTAGACTGGATTACTGCAAATCCTTATTTATGGTTTTCCCCAATCCATCTGACCAAAATGCTGCAGCGAGGGTTCTGATGAGAACTAGCAGAGAAGATCATTTTTCTCCAGTTTTAGCATCTCTTCATTGGCTCCCTGTTAAGATAGTTTAAAATCCGTCTCCTGATACATAAACCTCCCCATGACCAAGCTCCATAGTATATCAGAGATCTCATAGTTACATATATTCCAGAATGCACGGATTCTCAGACTGCAGGTCTACTTGTGGTTCCCAGAGTCTATAAGAAAACAATGGGGGGGAAGAGCTTTCGACTATCAAGTTGCGCTCTTATTCTCTTAGACGGACATCCGGGACATTTTGACGTAATTACATAGCAACGCAGCTCGCCATCTCAGCGTGGCAGAAACAGACCCTAGCGACACTACAGAGGAGACATAGTAAAATCATGTTTGTGATCGGCTACATATAATTTTTTTAAAAAAAAAAAAAAACAAGCGGTTCAAGACTAAGTACCATCGTATAACATTAAGTGGAGTCAGGAGAGATAAGCGGCTGAGCACCGTCAACAGATGCCAAATACGATCGGACGTAATGGAGATGGTTAAAAAGTTGTGGCAACCAAAGTCCCACTATGCTACGTCTGTGGCCTTTATTTTACATCCAGTAAGTGCACATTTAGTGATATTCTATACATAGTAATATATGAACTTAATAATAACATTAGGGCCGCAAAGAACCCAAGACCTCTTAATTATAACGAGTCAGACCGGCCATGTTTAGGCTAACTGTTAGCTAACAGTTAGCAGTTACATTCAGAGCACCATAAACAATAAACACGATTGTCTTTTAACCTTTTTGCTTCTTGAGGTGTTTTTAAAAAGTCTGGCTGTGCATCTTAGATGAACTCTGATCGGGGTATTCCATTTTTGGCCCTGCTAATGGATCGTACAACCATATACCATATATTTCCTGTGACACAGTTATCATCGTTATAACGTGATATTTTTAACCGTAACATTGTTTCTCTGGGAACTTTTGATTCTGGTCTGGAGGGAACAGCGAGAAGATGAAGCGGGGTGCGTTTTAATAAGTTGAAATCTGTACATAACATTAATATGAAAAACTCATGTGGAATAAGTAAATCCATATTTAGGCAATTTCAACCAACCTACAGTGAGCCAAACACATAACTGAATGAGACTAACGAGTTGTTTACCCGTAGACAAAGATGGCGCCTTGGGTTGCCATGGCAAATACATCATCGTGACGACATGCCGTCTAACAGAATGGAACCAGCTCTCAGTGTGGGTATGGGAGGCAGACACCCTCTCTACCTTTACAGCCAAAGTTAAAACCTTCCTTTCTTAGGGATAGGGATAGTTATGGATAGTCTAGTCATACATTAGTTAGGCCACCATGGGGACATCCCATGATGCACTGAGCACTTCCTGTTACTTTCTATTTAGCTTATTTTCCATGTATCGGATGGTTCTGGCATCATTAACATATTTTTTCTTTTTTTCAGGTATTCCTGGATAACAGCTACAGTGTATATTAATCTGTCTTTCCTGTCCTCTCCACCCCCAGCCAGTTGAGGCAGATGGCTGCCCTCCCTGAGTCAGGTTCTGCCGGAGGTTTTTCCTTTTAGTTAAAAGGAAGTTTCCTTCTTACTGTCACCTCATGCTTGCTTAGGATGGGAGACTGGATCCAAGTCAAGATTCGATGCAATCTTGTTGGTTCTCTTACATAATTTATGTATTATGAATTGGCTCAATTTGATTTCTGTGAAACACCTTGAAACTGCATTGTTGTGAAATGACGCTTTATAAATATAGCTGAAATTAATTGACTTGATCAGATTAAAATTAAAACACAAAATGTAGCTTTTATTTCTAAAGAAAAACTTTCCCATATAAACTAAATCTGACGAGACAATGACTACAATAAGCAGCATTCTGCATTTTTTTTTTAAATCGCTTTAAGCAGAATCAAGACTTTATATTAAGACCATGAGCAGAAAAATAAAGAAATCAACTCAAATAACCAGTCATCACTTTTAAGAGCTCTCAATACATGTATTACTTTGCTAGCCAGCATATATGACTGTGGGTCACATGAACAACGAAAACACGCGTCACAAACTGCAGTTTTGTTAGATTTGTGTATCTATCATGACAGAGTTGACTAGAATCAGCTGTCATTACTTCTACTGTAAGATTTTTTAGCATCATGAAGACTTGCAACAGCTTTCTCTCCATCCACTGTGATCCTTTCATGAACATTGGAGTTTGTTTTCAGTGCTTGTGGATACAGTCTGAAATGCAGTCTTGTCATGTTTGTTGTTATGGGTAATCCCTGAATTTATTATGAAACCATGTTTTTTTTTATTCAGTCTCTACCAGCTCATTAGCCACGTCTGTGCCTCACCCATGGAGAATCTATATAAGGCCAGGGTTGGTACCAAGAAGCCAGTAGTGGGTCCTCCATCCTGCAGCAGTTTTAAGTTCATTTTGTTTGGCTAATAAATTTTGTCATTCTTTTTAACTCACCAGGTCTGTTCTGTTCTGCGCCCGGTTACATTTTTTTTTAATTAGTTACAATGCCATATAGGGCCAAACCCTAGACTACCACCACTTATGGCACATAACATTTGTTGTTAACGTTTTGCTATTGAAAATACTGTCCAAACTGGGAAGTGGACTCTGCACTTTCCTTTCGTGGACATACTGCCCAACATCCATGCAAAAAGTCTGCATGGGGAGTATGTGTGTGTACAGTGACGTTACGGACATACTTATTTACATAAAAGGAGTTTCAGTAAGCACTAAGCTGGTCATGAAGTGTGTGTCATCTGTGATCACCCTGTAACGCAGCCAGAGTGAGCAACAGGAGGTTGTTTATCCAACTATAAGACTCCACAATAGACCCTACTAATATACATTTTATTTACCTTTGATACTAACTTTAAACTTATTTTTGCTGGGGTTTGTATTGCGATGAGAGGGTCTGATTAAGTGTAGCAAACATTGGAAACTGCTATACACATGAATAAAGTACCTCTTATCTCATTCCTTTCAAGGACTTAAGAGTAAACACACTACTAGTGGCAATGGGAAATGCTTAATGTCCTCTTATAGTGAGTGTGCAAGCGTTAGGGGAAAAAAAAAAAAAAAAACACACTTGTTTAGACACATACACAACTATATATTTCATGGGACAGGCCTGTTATCCTTGCTTATTTGTTTTTTGCACAGGTGTATCTTTGAGGACAAGAGAAAGAGTTCTTGCTTGAATACCGTTTGTAAAAAAAAGAAAAATGTGTTTCTAACTTGACACTCATCACACTGATCAAAACTGAAAATTTTGCCTAATTCTTGTTAACTACCTTTATACACTGGATATAACTATTAGGCCCAGTAATACAGATTTAAATTTAGCTTTTTATTAACCAGCCCTAAAGTTTAAAAATAAGACACAACCACAGCTGAACGAGAGGAAATCATTGAAAAGATTTCTCTGTGTGAGTCTTCCAGTTGTTTTAAATAGTGCGAGGCAGAAATAAGACCATTTTAATCAATGAATGTTTTCAAATCAGTGAATGAAAGTAATTATGTTACACTGATCATGATTAATTAAGATTTTGCTATTTAATTAATGATGACAGGCCAACCTTCAGCAAGTGTCTCCTTTTGTTTTTCTTCATGCCCCTTTTGTGGTGGTAGTTCCTCCTCTTCACACTCCATCAGAAGGTCAGCTTCACCTCCTGCTGCCGTTTCCACTTCTGCCATCATCCACTCCTCACCTGTAACGAAAATATTTGTAACATTTTTCACTAATAGACAACTTATAAGCTCTTCTTGAGACCGTGACACTTTAAAGATCAACCAAACAGAAGCTGGATTATTTAATGCATTGCAAGATTAAATATCTTCAGTAACAAATAGCATTGTTTTCCATTGTACATTACCGTAATTAACATTATGCATGTTTATTAATTACCGTCACAATTTTCAGGAGATGATATTAAAGCATATTAGATGTGAGGAATGTGGAGATGCATGATGTCTTAAGAGTTTCAACATCTTTTGAGCTTAAGAGCTGAACTCTGGTTAGTGGACATAAAAAAGATCAATCTGTGAATTCATACCAATATTTAATAATTAAATCCATCAAAAATTAATTCATGCATGTAAATGAGATACTGATTATACTGTAAATAAGAAAATGTGTCAATATGTGAACCACTGTCCACATGCATGCCCACAAATAATAATCCTCTTTGAGCACCCAGCAGTGTGGACTGTTTCTGCTCCACTTCATACCTGCTTTGCTTGCTTTAAACCTCAGTTTAAGCACTGCCAAAAAAGTAACATCTACCATCAGTTATGTGGTAGTTTATACAAAAGAAAACAGAAAGGTGAATCATGCCATCCTATACAGAAGCAAATGTTTAGCTGAACGTCAGCGATTGGGAACAAATGTGCAAATCATAACTACATCCACTTAGCTCAACCATCACGGATAATAACACTGACATCATTTCAAATCTGCCACATTGTACTGTTATCGGATTTATCTCTTGAAATACTCTTCTGAGACCTTCAGGCAAAAGGAAAATAGACCAGTCTGAACACTTGTGATCAGTTTCAAAACTTTACACAACATAGCAAAGCAACAGTGCACGTGGCGGGGGTCATATTAGTAACATTCACAAGCTTATCAACAGATTAGGTCTACTTCATAAAAATATTACAAGTGTTATTTACCTTTTCATAACTTTTCATAAACCCAACCAAAGCAAATTTGGACATTGCAGCATATGTAGTTTTGAACATAGATGGCTCTGCATTGAATACAGGATGGATAAATAAATAAAAACACCAATTTTACTCTTTGGTTTCATAACTTAACCCACACTGCATATTAAAGCCATTTATTATGTCAATTTAAAAACTGCAATGTGGCAAGTGATCAACCTCTTAAACAAATATCTGACCACAATTTCATTGACTGACCACCCCATGTTTTACAAATAAGCGTTAAATATTGTAATATATTTTCAAAAAGGAACAGCTGCTGCAGACCTTGTGTTGTATTTTAACGATGCTGAAATATGAGAAGAGAAATTAAGACATAAATGAACATGATAAACACATTTAACCTAACAAAATAATCTGAGTTATTGTTGTTGATGAATTTGGTAGTTATCACAGTCATACATAACAAGAAAACATGCAAAATTATTTTAAAGATCCATTTCACACCTACCATTTGCATCCTATGAAACTGTTGGTCTACATTTGACAAGTTATTTAAGATGTTAGTGAAGTTAACTGGTAAATATAGATTTGACAACCTTTTAAATTAACTAATAATCATTGCTATTTAAACTAGTCCTGGCTGAGTTATTGATATGCATGACTACTTTTTAACCTTTAACTTTGTCAATTAGCTCTGCTTTGCTAGCTGACTAAAACACAATCCAAAGTTAACTAAAGCACTTTACTGAAACATAACAGTAACATAACATGCTAAATGTTCAAGATAGTTGATTACCATTTTTCTTATGCTTATCCAAAAGCACTGCGATATAAACAAACTAGGAATCCGATCTCCAACTGCTCTCCAACTCCGAGCATACCCTCTCTCCCAGCGCACCCCTTTTCTTCAGCCTGTTTAGCAGTGAGCTAAAAAACCTAGCATGTTAACAATTAGCCAACAGCTAACTGCATTACTTTATTAACTCTGCATCGTCTGAGTTTAAAAATGGTGTCGCGTTTTCGCTTACCTTAGCTCGACCTTTAATATGTTAAACTAATGTTTATTCCGTTAAAATTCCGATTTTAAAATGCACGCTTTCTAAGAATAAAAAGCGAATGCCTTATCCTCACAAACTGGAAGCTGTTAGCAGGTACTATGGAAAACACGTTGGAACCCGTATGGTGCTCTGGGACCACTGATGTATCCCTCCGCCTTTCGTATTAAATCTGCTCTCTCTTTAATTAGTTCTAATGGAGCGGAGTGATATGTACCAGTGTAGCTAGAGCAATTTAAGCAAATTTATTACAAAATATCGAAAAGGCAAAAAACTTTAATCGTTACTACCTGATATTGTCTTATTAACATGACACACCTATCTCTGATTAAAAATCTTATTAGTCCAGACAGTGTTGAGTCAGAGGTAGAGGAGAGTTTCGTGTCTGCATGCTAACAGTGATTAGCTTCCATGATCTTACATAAATTGATAAATCTGGCGCTTACCTAACCACGCTATTAAAGCTTTATTTTAACAAATAATAGACCTTTTAATCTTTTGCTAAGCGAAATCAATAAAGATTAACGGGTTTTCCATAAAACTTAATTCTGTAAGCTGCAGCTACCAGCGCAGTTAAACTTGGAGAGCTCGATGTTCACGTGCATCAACAGTAATGCTAGCAGTCATCTGTTACTGCTAATAACAAAGATGATATTACCAAATCAAGTTTTGGGTTTAGCAAATAAGCCAGTTAACAAATCAAATGAAAGATGATTTAACTAAAACAGTTTGATGATTTGGCTAACCCAGTCTGACAGGTAATGTAACGTTAATAATGTCGCCATGAAACCAAATTGCCATAAAACCATATAAATGTCTTAGTTGGATTTTTTCACTCACTAAATAAAATGTCTTAATAATTGGTGTTAAATACATTGCTCATAACGTCCTCCTAGCAACAGCTAGCAAAGCCTTGCTAATGTGCTTCCCAATATTTATGTGCCCTTCATAAAAACTTACATAAATCTCAACAGCAAACAATTAACATGTATAATTACAAATGCATCATCTTAACCAAATGATTTAATACGACTTCCAACATCTATATTTGAATTTTCGAACATTTTTAGCATGTGCTAACAGGTGTTAGCCAGCTGTATGTAGCTCAACACGAAGTGAAAGTTTGAGGTTTTTTAAAATAAACTTAGAAAGGATACAGAACTATGATATCGTATTAGTAATAATTAAATAATAATTAATAACAGTAATAATTAAAATGTATGTTGAAAATCAGCTTTAACAAAAACAACACAAATCAAAAGATTTGCTGTGATGGGACATCTGATCTTGAATTTTGACCTCATTATTTAAATTATAATTAAAATGTTATAGCATTTACACTACATTTTTAATTAATATGTTAATAAACTATTTAATTGATCTTTTTTCAAATAATCTAATCCTGTTGAGGGTCACAATTAAGTAATTTTCGTTAAGGATACACTATTTGGCATGTGAAATAGAAGCTGAAATGCTATGCTTGTGGTGGGAATTAAGTACATTTGCTGTAATTGTAATATTAAACCCCTGCTTATTTTTTTTTCTTTTTACCTCTCTATAGTATCTTTCTTAGGTAAACAACAATTTATAACTGAAGTTCTGAATAGATGTAAGTTATAAAAGAAGATATGCTTTGAATCAAGAATTAGTTTATGTCAAATTAGATAATTGAATATGTAGCATAATAAAATATGTCGGCATAATAAAACACTAACACATAATTTTACTGTCACTTTCCCCCCATTTTTTAAATCATTTTCTTGTCATCTTGGATACACGCAAACATCGTCACATGCGCTGCCGACGTGGTGACGTCAGGGACCAGGACCCGGAAGAAGCCTTAGGTGCTGTTGTTATCGCGAAAGCTCAGCAGATAGTTCTTCAAAAGAATTGTAAAAAAGGGTAAAATCCCTCCAACAGTGTGAAATAGACCCTCTACGGGTGGTACCTCATTTGTTTCTCTGTTAGGTGTCATTGTAACAGTCTCAGCGTCGTCACAATGAACGTGACTCTTGCGGTAAAGCAGTACATCTCTAAAATGATCGAGAACAGTGGGCCCGGGATGAAGGTGCTCCTTATGGACAAAGAAACGGTGAGACATCCACGGTGCTGATTGTATTACTATGTTAAACTAGTACCCGGACTGATGCCTGTTGACTGTATATAAATGATGCTGTGTGCAAGCTTTGTTACTGTGTAATACTATTTTCTCTGCAACACTGGTACTTCTGTACTGCGGTAGTAGAGTACTGATTCCACTGTACTTTCACCAGTACTTTGTGGTAGTCTCTGTACCTGTATGTGGTAGTGGCTCTGTTGGAAGTAACAGAACAGGTGCTTAATGCTACTGTTATTGGTCAGTCTTCTTACTTGTGTTGTGTGATAGTTGCAGTTCTGTCTTGCAAGTTTGCAAGTTGGACAATATCTGTAGTGGTAAAACAAAGCTAAATGTGTGTGTGTGTGTGTGTGTGTGTGTGTGTGTGTGTGTGTGTTCAGACCAGCATAGTGAGTGTGGTGTACACCCAATCTGAGATCCTGCAGAAGGAGGTTTACTTATTTGAACGGATCGACTCTCAGAACAGAGACAACATGAAGCATTTGAAAGCTATTTGCTTTCTTCGTCCCACTAAGGTAAAAAGATTTTAAAAACTTTCTCCGTCTGTGTGTGAACATGGATGTAATGCTTGTGATAAATATACATGTTTTTCCTGCAGGAAAATGTTCAACACCTTATCCAGGAGCTAAGGAGACCAAAATACAGTGTCTACTTCATCTGTAAGTCACTTGGTCAACAGACAAACACTATCAAGGGAGATGAAAACATACTGCAGGGCGAACAGATACTGTAGTTTGGCTATTTTTCTCAGTCCTTGAAGCATGCATATTCACATTTCAGATTTTATTTCACTTATTATTATATATTATTATATTATAGTAACTTTATAATTCAATTTACTATTATGTTGGACAGGAAACAAACAAAACACACTGACACCCTAAATCATCCTCTGAATGATACTAATGTGTGTTTTTCAGATTTCAGTAATGTGATCAGTAAGAGTGAGATCAAAGCTCTGGCTGAGGCCGATGAACAGGAAGTGGTGGCTGAAGTCCAGGTGAGGGTCAGGTCTACTACAAAAATAAAAATAGTCACATATGAAACATAAAGAACTGAAAAAAAACACCATTCAATCAATTTAAGCGACTGGATGGTGACATGTCTGTTAAACTCACCTGCCATATGTTTGGACTTTTGAATTGTGTATTTTAAAAATGTACCTTGCTTCCTTCCCAGAAACAAGTCAGAAACATTTTTACAACAGATTTTTAAAGGAGAATATTTAGTTTTGGTCAAACATGAAGAAATAAAACTGAAGTGCATGTTGTGCCGACCAGAAGGAAGATTCACAGAATGCATTTCGAGAGTCTTAACTTCAGATCAGGATTCACGGCTTGGTAAAAGTATCTTTGATTTCTTTGTAGAGGAGCTGAGTTCCTTACTGGATAATTGTCATAAAACATACACATGCTCGTCATTTCCCAGTGATGCAGCCCAGTTTATGAGTCTGAAACAAGCGTTTTGTATGAGAATGACCAACAGTGGTGGGAAAGTTCGGTGTTCCTGGTCCTGAATTGGTTTATTGATAGATTCATAGTCCTGTTGATTTTAGTGTTACTGAGATCTTTCTTTATTTTTTTGTAGCTCATTCAGTGTGTGTGTGTGTGTGTGTGTGTGTGTGTTTCTTCAGGAGTTTTATGGAGACTTTATTGCAGTAAATCCTCACCTCTTCTCCCTCAACCTGCAAGGAGTTGCCAGGGTGAGAAAAAATGGAAGCTCTCTACTGATTCACTTCTTCTGCTTTACATGATCAGCATTCATCATTACATTCTGTATTAAAAAGATATTACTGCAGATAATCAAAGCATAAATAGAGTTTGTGTGTATGCGTCTGAGGTT